>CAHIKZ030005305.1:2887500-2890000 GCA_903632075.3 Acanthosepion pharaonis
CCCGTATGTATTGGTTAGAATGTGTGAAGGCATATGCTTAAGATTGCGGATCTTTGTTGGGACGTGTGGCTTTATTCTGACATCCAACCTTTGAGTCGTTTTCCTATGTAGCGTGAACCACAACTACATTTAAAGGAATAAATCAAAGAACTATTATGATGTGAAGGGAGAACGTCTTTCTGCGTGGGTGGAAGAACAGGCATGGCAGAAAAGACTACACGAGTGTTAGCAGCAAAGTAACAATGTCGAACCGCCAAAATTATATAATTATAATTTAATCATGAAACAATGGCATTTATCTTGAATTAATTATAAAGTCTGAATGTTCACGTTTAGTTTCGGAATTAAATAACATATATAGGTCGATATACCGCTAAACAGAAATAAGCAACCCCCAAAAAAGTCTGGCTTACAGTTACACCTTTCCCGCCTTTCTTTAATATCTTGTCTAAAATTCCTTGTAGATTTATTTCTATGACTGCCTGAGAAATCAAATCATCTTTCTTCCGCTCTAGCCGTAATAACAGTAACGGACTGATAACACTTGTTGACTGCTTTAGATAGGACCCAACTGTCTAATAAGTACAGTTGTATGGCTAAAATATGAACTTCAAAGGTGAATTGTGACTAAAAGCAATTTCCTGACACCGACTGGTTTGGGCGAATTGAATTGACCAGCAAGAAAATGCCTTTGTGAATATAAACAAAGTTAAAATATTGAATAACTCCCCGGGTTACGACAGTCCCGACCTACGACGATTCGTGGTTACGCCGCAGTCTTCATTAATCTTGTTTCGACTATATAGATAAAAAAGAAAAATTCTCTTCCCAGATTTGCTGCTGCTTCCGATTACTGAAAGAGAGACATCTTATGCTTCGTCATCTCATCGACTGAGAGTCAATAACATGAGTGGCAATAAATTCATAGGCAGCTTAAAACAATTCCATTCCATTATGTTCATATCAGTTCATTATACAGGTGCTGCAAAAGTAGGTATACAGTATTATACCATTATTGATATGTTATTTTTATATACTTGTATAATCAATACAATACGTTTTGTTTTTCATTACTGTATACCTACTTTTGCATCTTATATATTATATTTATGCCCCATATGTGTTTTTTAGTCCTAATTATGTCATAGAAATGTGTTGTTATGTCCTACATTATTAATTTACTATTGAGTTAGCATGGATGATTGAAGTAAGATTTTATTCACGGAAAATCGCCGGTACGTTCCGACTTACACGGAAAATCGCTTTACGACGCATCGTAGGAATGGAACTCTGATGTAAGTCGAGGATTCCCTGTATGCAAAATACTAAGGATGTTTACTAAGACTATGAAAGCCATTACACTACCACATTGAAGTAAGTTAGTTGAAGAAATACATGGATATTCATTTCTCAACAGTAATCTTTCAGTGATGAATGTAGAGCTACATTGGATTAACTTGATGGTGGGGTGTGATGTTGCCTTATTCAAGGAAACAGTCAACCAACATAACTCTTGAGCAATAGGATTGAGGTGTTAAAATAGTTTAATATAGAATCTTAAGCAGTAAATTTGCATCCTCATCAACTGTTCCATGACTGGATGTGTTCGAACGTTTTCTGTCTAGCTAATCCCCTAACTAGTTTCCTCTGAATCTTTTACGTTTGTCGTATTTTTCCCCTCCATCTTCTTTCCTTTTTATGCAAAAACTGATTCCTTCAGTTATTAGTCTTGAAACAAATCGCGTCAAGAAGAAGTATGTTTTTTTATATTTTTTTGTCATTTACTTACCCATCAAACTTATATATTAGGCTGACTCATAAAAAAAAAATGTTCGTTTTTGTTTATCAACGGCGCTTTTCAAAACATTTATAGGCGGTTTAGTGATTAGCAAGCTTGTCTCCCTAGAACAATTACGATTAATGAGTTCGATCCTCACTGTGTGCCCCATACCTTCGGCCTTGAGCCGCATGTAAGCTACACTTGGAAAATCCCTATATTTTATTTAATTTTAAAGATTCCAAATTATTTGCAATTAATTGTCGCTACATATTAGGTAGCTCTTCGATAACTTTCCGGCAAAATTCCGCAGGTTTTTATACGAATAAGTTGTCGACTCATTTTTGAATTTGCTTTTTTTTTATGAGATAAATTTTCCTATCTAAGGACTTTGGAGCGGTCAACAGAAATAACCATCAGTTGGTGCAAAAACAGGTAAATAGCGCAGTTAGCGTAGGAACAACTGAGTTCAAAAAAGGCGCTTTTCAAACAAGCCTTTATGGACACGTTGCAGCTACTGAACTTATAAATGTGCGTTTAGTGTTTCATTGCCTTTTAAGAATTCTAAATTGACGATCTCACCACACAGACAATATTATCTTTCTTCTCGGCTTTTGGGGTCGGTTGGGGAGATTTACACTTGTATATCCACTTTTTGTATTGAACAGTGTCGTATATTAGTGTATTCTAAATTTATTTTTAATTGCCACGTATAATTAGTCA
>CAHIKZ030005305.1:2892500-2897500 GCA_903632075.3 Acanthosepion pharaonis
TCACTCTGATCGTTCTGATAAGAAAAGAACTCCCGAATCTGTTAGTGAGAACCTTAGACTCAACACGAAGACCTTCTCAAAGTGCCTTAAGGAGGTAATTCAGCTGTGGGTCCAGAGGGTGGCTGCTGAAAGACCCTAGGACTCTGCACCATGCCACACAATCAGAAGAAACCAGTCATGGCTGTCAGACAATTTCCCTGACGACATCACCCTTACATCTGGTCATCTAACTCCCAGACTGCAATCCCCTTGATTATTATGTGCGATGCGCAATTGAGCGATGGACCAACAAAACTCCTTGTAGTACTAAAAATGAAATGAAGGCAAGGATTATGGCAGAATTCACAAACTTAATCAAGGAGACCGCCGAGAAGAGTTGCAGGAGATTCCTAAGTTGTCTGGAGACCGTGGATGATGCCAATGGCTATTTTACTAAATAAATTTTATTGAATAAATTTACGCTTTATTATTTTAAGATATGTTTGTGTAATTTTGGTAAATATATATGTTAGAATGAGATATCAGCGTTATTTTCATTTTTGCGTAATTTAGACAATTTATCCATCGTCCCTGTATATATATATATATATATATATATATATATATATATATATATATGTGTGTGTGTGTGTGTGTGTGTGTGTGTGTGTGTGTGTGTGTGCGTGTGTAATCTTATCCGAAACAAAAGTGAAGATGAATCAAACTGGAAAATTTATTAACGACGCGTTTCGCCGAAGCCATCTGTCCTCTTTAGTTTCCACAGGTTAGAATGAAAAAAAAATCCTATGTGAGAAAAATGCCTTTGGATCTTTGAGGATAAGTAGTAACCGTAAATCCAATTAAATTAGATACATTACCATCTCCAATGTTCATTCTCAAGGGAGTCTCTCTTCACCTGTTTGTTTTATCTATATCAGAGTTGCTTAGTATTGTTGGATTTTAAATCCATTCTCCGAAATTTTATTAGGCACGGTGGAGTAGTGGATAGTGGCTCGGATTGAGAAATCGGAAAACCGAGTTCGAATTCCAGTCGGATCCATTATATTCATTTACTTACTTGGGAAAGTTATTAATCCTATTCTTCTCCCTCCATGTATGGATTAATAACAGGACAGACTGGGTTCTATAGCCTTGGATAGCTAGTGGTGTAGAAGAAGGATTTTGTGGCACAGCGTGCACCAGGTCTCTGTATTCAGCCCTTCAAAAAGTGTGGCTGGTTCTGTACAAAGCATTCACCGCTGGGCTGTCGGTTCCTAGGAACTGAGTTGCTGAGTTGGTGACACTCATACGTCGAATACGACGGGAGAGTCCACCATATATATAAATATATATCTGATCGATATCTGATCAGAATCAATTGGGTCAGCGAAACCTCTAATGACTCCTGACTAATAACAACACTGATGTATCAGAGTATGTGAAAAATGGATTTTATGAATATATATATATATATGTGTGTGTGTGTGTGTGTGTGTGTGTGTGTGTGTGTACTTTCATATTTGTGTACATACATATACACCCAGCCTGTCATATACATGTATTAGAGCTTTTTTTCTTTTTTATATACTTGTATATACATGCCCACTCATATATATCCGTGCATGCATATATATATATATATTCATGTACACAGTGACACGTTATAGAATATTTTTATGTATATTTGTACGCGTATATACATATATACTACTATTTCCTATATATATATATATATATATATATATATATGTGAACACATGTATATATATATACCTGTGAACACATGTATGTGTTCTGTTACATAAAGTCGTGCACACACACAAACACCACATACATACATACATCTATATATATATATATATATATATATATATATATATATATATATATATTGCAAACATTTGTGTGATACGCAGATTTCCCTAATATTATCGATCGCATTGGGATGCCTAGTTTATTTGCTTGCTTGTTTACACACACACACACACACACACACACACACACACACACACACACACACACACATATATATATATATATATATATATATATATATAAAAGAGAGACACAGACCTATGTATCATGCTATAAGCAACATGGTTCAATCTCTCTTTCTCATCCTCCTCTCTCTCTCTCTCTCTCTCTCTCTAAATATATATATATATATATATATATATATATATATATATATATATATATATATATACATATAGACAGATAGATAGATAGATAGATAGATAGATAGATAGATAGATAATGAACAGGCATAGATAGATGAATTTAGAACCTACTGTTATTTCGGAAGTGCAATCTATTTAAAATAATAATAATAATAATAATGATAATAATAATAATAATAATATATGTATATATATAATTAAAAATTTACATAAAAAGTATAAAATATAAAAGTATAAATCAAAAACAGAAATAAAATATAAAAATAATAAATAATGAAATAAATCGAAGAAAATGATATATGAATAAAATAAAACAAAAAGTTAGCGTTATATATATGTGTGTTAAAGTTAAAGTTATATATACTTATATATGTGTCTGTTATTGTTTGTGTGAGTTGAAAGATATATATATATATATATATATATATAGATAGATAGATAGATAGATAGATAGATAGATAGATAGATAGGTGAAGTTGTGATAGAATTAGATATATATATTTAATATAATATATATTTATAGTGAGAGAGAAATGGCTGGGCGAGGAAGGCGTGTGGAGAAAAAGAGTGTTTTATGTCATATTATCATTTATAACAACATGTTATTCAAGTCGCCTTCGTGGCATAAAAATCAAAACCTACAACTTTTTTCTCCTCCCCTGCGATGCAATTTGCGCTATCCATCATTGTGGATATTAGGAGTAGTACATTTTTTCCTCAGGCCTCGCTAAGCTCAAATTTCACGTTCCAATCTCATTTTACCGCCTTCCAACGAATCTAACGCTAAAAGCCTTTTACTTCTATTCCCGTGTCCTATAAACTTAACCAATTGACTGCAACAATAAAAGTAGTCGAATTAGTCTTTCGTTTTTTTGGTTTATTTGTATGTTTTTGCTTTCTATTTATTTTTTTATTTATTTTTACTTGCTTTGCATTTCATATCGTCATTCTCTTAGTAACTCTTATATTAATTCCTGAACACTGACAGTACTCGCAAAAACTGACACCCATTAAACGTGGAATTAGAAGAGTCTAGAACAGCGTGCGAAATACAGGGGTCAGTTCGACATTCCATCTACCTGAAACGGCAACAAAGATGAGGATGGCCGTGCGAACAATGTAAATAGTGTACATAATACCACATCTCAGAAATATAGACTTTATATATATATATATGTTATGGTCCGGTTCCTTGTACCACGGTGATAGTCCAAGGTAGGACCAATATAAGAAGAACTCGAATACGGATATGGAATAACAGATATATTACAAACAGAAATATATACAGAGAGGAAGAAAAGTGTCAGTACGAACAATCAGTTCAGTAGTAATTGTCTGACCGCGACACTGTTTCGCATGCCTCTGACTCGACTGACTGACTCGCTCTGACTGACTGACAGACTCCTGCCGGACTTCTTTCCAGACTTCAGACGGAACTCCAGACTTCAGACGGAACGGTATTTAGTCACCACCCCCCACACACACGAGGGCATCATGTGGCACAAGGTCGGTTTAACGTGGAATCTCCGAGCCCGTGGGCTAGGCAAAAAATATGCCCATTGAACCCGTATAAAGGGGTTCAGGGTCGGTTTACCTCCCCGAAAGAGACTCCGCCCTTCGGCGTAGCCTCGTTCGTGTTCCTCCCCGCCCGAAGGCAGAGAGTTCAACCGATCAGCCGGTCGTCCGACTTCGGGATATATGTTCAAACTCAAGTGTCGGCAGCGATATTTTAATCCTATATAACAATTAGATATATAACAGGTTTTTGTTAGTAATGATTGAATTAATTACTGAGCGTCTTCTGGCTGCCGACACTTGAGTTTGAACATATATCTCTACTGAGTAAACACAGGCGATCCCATTATTGAATTAAATATATCATAGACGAAACGAATATATGGGAAATAGTGTGTGTAACTGATCTATTACTATTCGGATCGTTATTTCTACTCTATCCTCTAATTACTATAGTAAAAAAAGTTACTGTGTGCGCTATGCTAACTGTAATTACTACTCATTTCCATAAAATTGTTGCCAAATTAGAATTATACACTTAATCGTCCTTATTAGTAAATATTGATTTAATTTTCGGCCATATCGCGTTGAAACACCGATTCTTGACCGTTCACCCAAATTAATCAGCCTGATCAGTCCCTAGATGAGTGACCGCTTGGGAATACCAGCTGCTGTCTGTTGCTTGGATGTGCTAGTGGTGTGAGGGATAAGTGTTCTGAATGAGAAATCCGAGAGCCGAGTTCGAATTGCTGCCTAGTTCCTTACAATCACGCAAATATCCCTGGGAAAAGGTTTGAATGTATCTCTTTTCCCGACAGCTATGGCTTCAATATTCATCCTGAGCGACTCCTTTCTGCCTTCGATCAACATCGCTAACCCTAACCTCCAGGTGAGTGAATCTTTACGCTTTCCTGGCCTAACGTTTTCCGCTGACAGGGAGTCGAAAGATTTTATCGAATCACCTGCTAGGTACGCTGCTCAGAAAGTTGGTTTGGTTTGGTCTGTTTTACGGCATATCAACCTCAATGGGTTATTTAATGCCGGCAAGATTTTTATTGCTGTTAATTTATATTATTGGTAATAATGTATTTCTGGTAATAATTTTTTACAAGCATTTCTGATATTAAAACCTATTTTTACCCTTTCATAGTGTTTTGATCCCAGTTTGGGGATTAACTGTTTACCCATAGTTGGGACCCTGCTATCACCCCAGGTCAAGGTGGAACTAAGAACACCAGGTTCCACGCTCCTCAAAATCTCCAGATCAGAGGCTTTGCTGTTGGACGTAGTTTATCGTCTTACCCAGGACGCGGAGGTAATTTATCG
>CAHIKZ030005305.1:2902500-2922500 GCA_903632075.3 Acanthosepion pharaonis
TAGTGGATACCCGTGTTTGAAATAGACTTTTTTTTATTATTTTAAACATTTTGTATTTCGTCTATCGTCCTGTGCACTTGAGTAAACATAATAAGGGAATCACTGTTGGATACGGCTGGCTATTAAGGAGTTTTTTCTTTTTTTTTTTTAATAATAAAGGAACATGTTTCGGGAAGACAGAAGATTGTGATTGACGTTGCATTTAAATTTTTGATGGTTGTATGAGGCACGGAAACAAGAAATCTTAAGTGAGTTTTACAGGCGAGATGTGCGCACAAAGAAACGTTTCGAATAGAACAGATCGTTTGCATCTATCTAATTTAACACTAAAACGCCGAGAGCCATTTGCTATTCTAGTAGCACGCTTAAATGCATGCAGTCGACGCAGCAAGGAAAAATCTCGTCAGAACAGTTTCCAGGAAAATATTTTTAGAAAAGACAGAGAGAAGTCACGTTACGTCGGTGCGAAAGTGACTGAAACTGAGACGTCAGGTCAGAATCGACTAAATTAGAGACACTTCTTTGAATTGTCTTAAGAATCCCGATATGTATAGTACTTGCACCAGATCAGATATGGCAACAATGAATGGTAGATTTATAAATGTGCAAGATGGTTTCTGTCACCACACAGTGAGCCAGATTTCTTAACATTAGACGTAGAAATGGATTTAATACATTCGTTTCACTTCATGTGAGTGGAAAATGTGAGCCCAAGAAATTATTTTTTTTTTTTTAAGCATTACGCCCCAAGCAATGCGTGAAGCCACTAGGATGCAGGGGTTGCGGAAGATTTGGAGCGAGAGCAGATAAGAGTGATAGGAGAAAGGATGAGGAGAAGGATAGTGGGTAGATCAAGGTAACTGGAGATGTCGATTGACATTACATTTGAATAGTTGGAGATTATAGCTTTCAGGGAAACAGTAATTGGGGAGGGTGTTCCAGTGGCGAGAGGTGCGAGGTATGAAGCTATTGGAGTAGAAAAGACGGCTACATTTGAAAGTTTCTACGGTGTAAGGGTGGGAGCGGGATGCTAGCCTCGTAGGGCGCTTGAATTCATGGAGTCTGGGAACCAGAGAAAGCAGCTCGTCAGAGCAGTTACCATGGAAGTATTTGTAGAAAAGACAGTTCCTGGAATATATTATCTGACATGCTGATAGCAGGCGGAAAAGATTCATTGTGTTGATTAAATAAAAGCAGTTTCGTTATAAAATCGTTAAGATTTCCAAGTCATTTCTTGCCCCGGTTAACAACTGACTTGAAGCCATTTTGAGAGCAGTTTGTTTTAATGATTTCACCCCACGCAAGACAATAAAGACACTAAGACGCAAGGGGTTGGTGAGGGTTAGAGGAGAACTCTCTTAAGTAGAGTTAAAGAACAGAATCTAAGAAAATAGAAGATAACTGTTTAATACCGTACGTATGAACACTAATGGGGATATCTGAAATCCTCATAAATATGTTGGACACTGTTGTAAGTGGGAGTAATATGCTGTCTAATATAGCTGCGTGTGCTGTCAGTGTGGAAAGCTCTTGCTGTGTCGAACTCTCTGCCTTTGAGCAGAGAGGAACCCGGACGAGACTATGCCGAAAGGCAGTCTCGTCCGGGTAGGTAGACAAATACCCGATCCCGCGTATGCGGGGTCTAGGGGCAATTTTTGCCGGCGCCCACGGGCTTTGATTTCCCCACATTAAATTTGGCCTTGTGCCGCATCCTACCTCGTGGGGAAGCAGGTAAATATCGTAATATGCTGTCTAATTAGTCCACCACTTGCAGTGGTTTGCCTGCTTCACGCCGCTGGCGAGTATTGTATTTGGTTGATGTTATAAAGATTACCATTTTATTTCCAACCTCTGTTTTGGTTGCTCCTCATTCAGTAACCTTTTCTAGGTTATAACAATAACGATTGATATTGCATCTAATTTTTTGAAGATCAAAGTTGACTTGGAAGAAAGAAGCCGGAAGAGAATTCAACAAGTGAGAAGTGCTATAGAAGAAACTGTCAGCATAGAACTTGTGATTACATCCAGCCATTTCAAATTACCATTTTTACTTTATCGGACCAGCCCGGGCAGGAGTAAATAGTTGCGTCATCTGCATAAATACTTAGCTGGGAAATGTTGACATCGGGAAGATCAACGTGGTAGATCAGAAACAACGTAGGGTTCAGGATAAATTCCGAGGTGATCCTGCGTTAATATGAAATGATCTAGAAGCGTGTTCGTTACACAATTTGTTAGAAACGATTGGATTAAGCCAAATATTCCTCTAAAGATACTGTAGCCCTTGAGCTACATTCTCAGCTTTACTGTTCTTCTCTAAAGCTAGATAGTCAATTTCAGATTTAACTGTTAACACATCGGCGGTATATCTGGAAAAACAGAAGCCATATTGTTTATCCGAAAGGAGGCTGTGTGAAGTAAGATGCTTAACCAATTCGGCGTTGATTAGAGCGTCTAGTACATTGCCCCAAAATGGTAACAGACAAATAGGGCGATAATGTGCGGATCACAAGATTTCCCAGAGTTCTTAAAGAATGGAACTACATAGAAGGACAAGCTAGAAAACAAAAAACCGCGAGGCAGTTATTGTAAAGTTTGCAGGAGAACGGGAGCCATTTCATGAGCACAATTCTTTAGAACAATTATAGGGATAACATCGAATCCGCAAGCCTTGTCGGGAACTATTCTAGAAATGATAGCAGAAACCAGAGACAGTTATCTCCCAGTAGAGCCTCTGTTCTAGGTGGCGGTGGCGGTGGTGGGGGGTATCAAAGAGAGATACTAAAGATGAGTCGTAAGTAGAGTAGGACGATGGAATTTCTAAGTAAAACACTCTGCTTTCTTCTACAAAGGAAGAAACAGGTTCGAATCCTGTCGGACAGCATATTTTCTTCATCAGTGTTCTCTGGAGTGCGCAGACTGTGTAAAAAAGATAATTAGGCGTCTGTTTCAAACACGGGTATCCACTAAAATAACGTTTGAAGTAATAAACATATCGGATTATAAATAAATCCATTCATTCTTTAGAACATATATATATATATATATATATATATATATATATATATATATATATATATATTTAATCATCTCACATGCAAGGTAGTAAAGCCACTAAGACATAAGTGGTTACTGAGTGTGAGAGAATAAGAAAAAAAAGAGTAACATTATTAAGGATTAAGAAGAATAGAGGATTAAACAAGAAGACAGTAGATAATGATTGACATTGCATTTAAATTTTGGAAGTTCAAGTTAACTGAAAGGCATGGAGCCAGAAGTCAATTCCACAAGCGAGACGTGCTAGAAAATAATATGTTAGCATTATACTTATCTAACCATTTCAACTGTAAAACGAGGAAACCTTGTCGCCAAACTAATACTGCGCTTAAATTCATAAAGTTTATGTATCATAACGAAGCAATTCTCCGAATAAATGGGTTTTGGTGATTCTCCACAATTTTTCTATCCTTTGTTGGATGAAACAATGTGTCTTCTGAGATTCCACCACATTCTCTACTTTCATAAACACCTTATGCAGGCTATTCACGATTACGCTTTGACACACTTGCCTACAATATATCCTTTGCATGTCATATTCTCTAAGCCGTTTTTCCTCATTATGTGCTTGAAACTTACTCTGATAATGGCTCGGAATTTTTAACCGGTTTTAATCGAGTTCCAATTCCGGGTTGGGTTCCTTCTATTCACATACACGCAAACAAACTTAGAAAAGTTCTAAATCCACCTGTTCTATTCCAGTTATGTGATAATTAGAAAGACGCGTGTCATGAAACCATGATTATATCAAAAAAGCTTTATAAAATCGAAAAATATTTTTTGATTTAAATAATCTACAAATATGTTGGAGAGTAAGAAGACAGTAGGAGTAAGAGTAAGATATATATATATATATATGTGTGTGTGTGTGTGTGTGTGTGTGTGTGTGTGTGTGTGTGTGTGCGTGCGTGCGTGCGTGCGTGTATGTGTGTGTGTGTGTGTGTGTGTGCGTGCGTGCGTGCGTGTGTGCGTGCGTGTATGTAGGTGTGTGTGAAACTAGATTGGTTTAAGCCGTAGAAAATGAATTGATCAATCAATAACCAATCAAATCTCTCGTTGTTCAAAACAATCTACTTATATATATATATATATATATATATATATATATATATATATATATATATATATATACACAAACACAAAGACACACAAATCGGTGATGTGCTGAATATTTCTCGGCCCGACCTATTTCCAAAAACAAAATCTGAACAAATTAACATTTTTTCGGGTGAGGGCTTCTTAGACAGGCCAATAACTTTTCATATCCCCACGTATATATATATATATATATATATATATATATATATATATATATATATAAAAGAGAGAGAGAGAGAGAGATAGATATGTATGTATATAAGCCTCCTCACTCTTCTATATATATATATATATATATATATATATATATATATATATATATATATATATAGTGTGTGTGTTTGTATGTATATATATATATATATATATATATATATATATATATATATATATATATATATATATATATATGCTTATATATACAGTTATACACACACATACATATATATGTACATATATATTTATACAGACGTCCATATCGCTCTACCTCAATCTCTCTCGACATATATATATATATATATATATAGTTTTCTGAATATGTCAGCTTTTCTATTTTTCCCTGATCTTATCGAGTATTTTTATTTTTTCTTTTGATTTTTTTCTTTTTTTGTTTTTTTTCGCTTCTCCCTCTTGGCACAGGAAAACCCGAGGCAAGAACATCTTAAAGAAACCGTGTAACAGTATACCCACGAGGCACTCTCAGCTTTCGTCAAAATTAAGAGAGAACTTCAAGTGATTAACTCACATATGGCGCTTAAAAAAAAAAGCTACTTTTCAGTCGGACACATGAAACAGGTTTACAATATCAGTAAGTGATACTGTTTCCTCCGTTTTCGCTCATTCTGATTTTTCTAGCATTTTTGTTTTATTTTATTTCATTCTGTTTTTTAAACACACTGAAATAATAATTGAGGGTAACTCCTCGAGTTGAATACTTTTAAAATCCGACCTATTTAATTTCAGAAGGCGTTAACGTTATGAAATTAAATAGGTCGTATTCGTTTCTCTCGTTGCTGGAATTTCAGAGAATTTTTGTTATGATGCAAACGAAGACGACCAAACCAAAAACGTCTCTTTAAAATGGCTAATTGTAGAATATAAGTAATAAGTAATCGCTTTTATGAAATCTACCTTTTCATTGATGCCCAAACTGACATAGAAGTCCTTCTAATGATAAGTACCGAAATTATTCGTGTATAATGCACTCTCGTGTATAACGCTACTCTGATTTGGGGCTAGGAAATACTGGCAAAAAGCATGACTTGTGAATACTACTGACTTCAGACTGATTGATTCCTTTTCTACGGCTTATCAGCCCTTTGCTGGTTATTTTAAAGACAGAAAATATTTTTAGATGGTAAGAATTCTTTTGAAGATTATAATGATTTTAGTGACACGTTTTACTAATTAACACATAGCTGTGGAGAGAATAGGTGGACTCATACATTTTCCTTTTGTATTTGCGCGTAAGCTACTAGGTTGGCATCTCAGTCCCACCCTTTCACTGTCGAAACGCTTAAATGTAGCCGTCTCTTCTACTCCAATAGCTTCGTGTCTCGCACTTACCGTCTGTGAAACTCCCTTCCTCTTACTTGCTTCCCTGATAGCTATAATCTCCAAATATTCAAATGCAATGCCAATCGACATATCCAGATGCCTTGATTTATTCCGCATCCTTCTCTTCAACCTTTCCTCTATCACGCCTCTTTATTCTTGCTCGCATTCTCTGTAACCCTTGCGTGCTAGTGGTACTCCAGCCTTGCTTGGGGTGAAAAGCTTAAGAAAAAAGTGAAAATAACGAACACAATGGGAAATCGAACCCGGTTCTCCGATTAACAATTCCGAGCTTTTATGCATTACACCACCCACACATCCAAGTTTACAGCACCTGGTATTCCCTAGCGGTCATCCCTCTAGATACTGACCAGTCTCAACGTTTCATATCTTCAGTGATCGTAGAGGAACCGGTAAGTCAACGTCATTGTTGTATCAGGTCATCCCATAAATTCTGTCCGAATTTTACCTCTTTTTTTTAAAATGAACGAAATTTAAAGAGTATTTTATAATGTCTAATGGAGCTGAACTTTATTTTTATATTTAGATGCATTTAAACTGATCAAATTTTATTTCAGAGAACAATAAAATTAAATTTTGCTTGATTAAAACCCTGCTAACATGGAAGTACCCAAGAATCATTTGAAGCACATAATGCTTTATGAGTTCAAGAAAGGAAACTCAGCAGCCGAAGCGGCTAGAAACATTCACTCAGTTTATGGAGAGGAATGTGAATGAAAGAACTTGCAGAAGATGGTTTTTGCAAAATTCAGAGGTGGAGATTTCATCCTTGAAGATGAAGATCGAACCGGACGTCCAGTTGAGTTTGATGAAAAGCTTCTTGAAGCAGCCCTTGAAGAAAATCCTGCTTTATCAGTTGAAGAATTGGCAGTGTTTCTCAGTTCAAACCATGCAACTGTTCATCGTCATCTTCAACAACTTGGAAAAGTTCCTAAACTTGGAAAATGGGTGCCTCATGAATTGTCTGAAAACAACCTCAAATCCCGAGTTGACATCTGCTCTTCTCTCCATTCTCGCCAACTTGTTTCACCTTTTTTGGATAGACTTGTGACTGGCGACGAAAAATGGATCTTTTATCAAAATGTTAAGCATCGTAGACAGTGCCTTGGTAAAGGGGAAGGACCCCAGCCACAGCCGAGAAGGGAACTTCATGGGCAAAAGATTCTTCTTTCAATCTGGTGGGATCGCCAAGGAATAATCCACTTTGAATTCTTACCACCTAATGCAACAATTAATGCTCAAATATGCTGTCAGCAATTAGAGCGTTTGAACCAAGCTTTGAGGAAAAAAGACCTGCTCTAGTGAATCGAAAAGAGGTGATATTTCATCAGGACAATACGCGACACCACACAGCAAGAATCACGTCACAAAAGATCGAAGAACTTTGTTGGGAGAAAATTCCTCATCCACCTTATTCTCCCGATCTTGCTCCTTCAGACTACCATTTGTTTCGTAGCTTACAGAATCATTTGGAAGAAACAGCTTTTGTAACACAGGAAGAGGTTAAAACTGACATTTGTGAGTTCTTCGAATCAAAGCCAAAAGAATTTTACAGTAATGGAATTAGTAAGCTTGTTAATAGATGGAAGGAAGTCATAGATAATCAGGGATAATACATTGTTGATTGAATCTGGAATTAAATGTAACATTTGGTCACTTGTTTTCTTTATTCAAAATTCGGACAGAACTTATGCCCATCTATGACAGTTCAAAGAGCAGTGGAAAAAGACTTAAAAATGAAATCCTACTAGAAACGGGTGAGACAGCTTGTTACTCCAGGACAGAAAATTAGAAGGTTAGAGAGAGTGAAGATCATCTTGAATAAGTTGAAAAATGATCCTGGAATAATATATATATATATATATATATATATATATATATATATATATATATATATATATTTGAACTTTATTCAATCTTTCATGAGCCGTCATCCTTAGCTATGATTGATTAATGGTGAACAAGTCATTTTCATTTATCACCGCGCAAAATACATACACACATATTTAAATAAACATATAAATGCACACGAATATATGTTACTACATAACACTAGAGTTGTAAAAGACGATGATTAAAAAATGAATATTGGGTTGATGCATAATTATCAGGCGTTTTTGTAGGCGAGTTATTTAATATTAGGTTGGTGCAAAAATAATGACGCAATAATGTCGTTTTTTGACGTATTTTTAACGTCAAAAAACGACAATCTTACGTCATTATTTTTGCACCAACCTAATAATAATTGCTATTTTGTTTCCTTTTTTTTAATAAAAATATTTGATTTTCAGAATATAAAAATGTGTGTCGATAATCATACGTTCCTTAATAATCTTAATTTAAAAATGTTATTGCTGAACTGTTATGTTTCTTGTTTCATAATAAATATGGTTTAAAAACGCTCGATAATTATGCACCAACCTAATATTATTAGTAGTATAAATTTTAGCTCTTATTTTACATCGGCACTTCTATTACCACTAGCACTCAATTGAATTAACGGCACTACCGTGGAAAAATTGCTCAAGTCCCATCGACACTTTCCCTTTTGGGGACACCTCAGGGGCCAGATAATAAACCCAGCCCGATCCCGAAGGAGAGGTCCTGCCTGAGAGGATGACCCCCTGTGGGTTGCACTATATATTTTTTGAAACTTCTCCACATAAGCTTTCGCAGATAGCAGGTAAGTATTATGATTTTGTAAGCGTAGTTTAGATGCGGCACAAGGCTGAAAGTGTGGAGCGCCCAGTGAGGATGAAACTCACTACTAAGTCGCAATTGATGTAGCAAGTAAAGTTGGTGATGGTAAGAGGAAGGTACACACCCTTGCGTTAACAGAAATTTTGAAGTATTCGTTTAGTACAGCTTAATCGTGATGAGATTTACATAAATTGATGTTCAATTAACCATACATTGACGCTAGTAAATATTAACTTGGTTATCGCGTTTTTGTCTTGCTGATCAAAGATTGATTATGAAAACCATTTAAAGTTAACCATTTACAAATTGATAAAATTAGTATCTGTCTATATTTCTGAGATGCGATATTATGTACACTATTTACATTATTCGGACTATTGTCCTCATCTTTGTCGCCATTTCATCCGTTGTACGCTCCGGCATTCTTCAGGTGGTTGGAATGTCGAACTGAATCCTTTATTTCGCTCACTGGGGTAGACTGTTCTAGTTCCACGTGCCGTGTTTAATGGATGTCAGTTATCAGTTATCTCCTGTTAATTCTCCTCTCAAAGTTCGCCATTGCCTTAACCGGGTATTGAACTCACACTCTTTGCGTCCTGTCACTAGATCTAACCAACACTTTTATCCATTGCGCCATGTGTGTGTGTGTGGTGGGGGGTATGTGTTTGTACGGTGGAGTAGGGGATAGCGGCTCAGCTTGAGGAATCGGAGAACCGAGTTCGAATTCCAGTTGAATCCATTAAATTCACTTACGTGCTTTGGAAAGGTATTAATCCTTTAATTCTCCCCACCCCCAACTATGAGCAAATATCAGGACAGACTGGGTTCTATAGCCTTGAATGGCAGCTTGTCTAGGAGAAGGACAACCCTGAATTCAATTTGGGGACCTTGTGGCACGTAATGAATCTGTATTCGGCCCTTCAAAAATTGTGGATTGTTCTGCACAAAGCCTTCACCGATATAATCAAATCATATGTCAGTTTCTAGGAACGGAGCTGCTTGACTCTCATACTTCGAATACGACTGGAAATATATATATATATATATATATATATATATATATATATATATATAGAGAGAGAGAGAGAGAGATAGATAGATAGAGATATAGATCGATAGAGATATAGAGATATAGATAGATAGATAGATAGATAGATAGATATGTATGTATGTATATATATATATATATGTGTGTATATTTAACAGATATAGAAAACTTTTAAAAAAACTGACCTTCCGACTTACCTGAAGCCCGAAGATAAGACTTTTGTGCTTTTTTATCTATTAAATATTGATACTATATCTTTTAAGTAGAATATAAATCTATAGATATAAAGTATACTCATAACAAATAAGTAATGCAAGAGGACACAAGGGCAACACCATCTTCACTTCAGCGATGTTTGCAAGGGCGACTGACATGGACATCCAGGCGCGGGAAGACGTCGCCAACGATCGCTCAAGCTGAAGACGCTATTTACACCGAGGACTGGAGCGAGGAGAGAAAAAAACGGAGGCTTGCCGCCGGGGTGAAGCGTGCACGAAGGAAAGAAAACTCGGCGACACCTGAGGAGTGTGTCTTCCCATGTATTAGTGGCAATCGAGTCTGTCACTCCCGTGCGGGCCTGTACAGCCATAACAGATGCGGCGCAGCTGTCAGCAGCTGAGGAATAGCGTTTTGGGTGTAGATTCATGATCTCTCGAGACCGACGAATGCCACATACCTGCACGCAATTTTCACTGCGAGTGAGAATTGAACACACTATTATTATTATTATTACCCAGTGAGGATCGAACTTAGAAACTCACTATATGTCTTTCCGAACGTGGTTGCATGCATTTAATCAAAAGGAGAAACAGTAGATTTCAAAGAATCTCTTTTTTTTTTTAATTGCTGTCGGGGGTCATCTGAGATTATCTGTGCTCAGAAGTCTATTATTTGATCCCTGTTGGGATGCGAAAGCTTTACCATGTTTGCAATATGTGAATTGGTTGACGTCGTATTATAGGCAGATTTATAAACACAATATCTGACTTCCACTAAATTGGGAATAATTAGTTTAAAATTGTAAAAATATGTTCCCGAATAACGCCATTTTTACCGGCGACATTTAATTATTTTGTTTTAGGTACGATTATCTAAATCAACACATTTATTTAAAATTTTTCTTTCGTCTTATTTTTCCAAGATACTTTATGTCATCAACTTTGTAGCAGATCCCTGATTCGGCTGTTAAATGATTGTAACAGTTTTCATTAATTTATTCATTATTGTACACTTTTATCATAATATTTTGCTCTATTTTTGAATTATTAAAAAAACTGCAAACGGCTCAAGCTTGGGTTAAATAAGTCTTTCTAACACGGACCACTCGTATTTTGTAGATGACACCTTTGCATATTAGGCAACAGAATTTTTCGCATTCAGACGTATTTATTTTGCCTATCTTTTTGTCACACATTTCTTGATATTTCTTTGTTCGCTTTTTCTTTTTTTCACCTTTTCTTTTCCGATTACCTAAATTGAGCAACGTCGAGCCGGCTCAGTGAGCTTGGGAGTACCAAGTGCTTTAAGCTTGTTTAATATGTACGATCTTATACTTACTGACCCAAACATAATGTTATATATATATATATATATATATATATATATATATATATATTCTTATTTGTAGCGGCCGTAGGAAATATATTTCTCTGAACTTTACTTAATCGGGGAGGTCAAGAAATTTGTAATGTTCCAAATTTTTCAGATGGAGAAAATCTATCTAACCCGAGAATCAGCATTCTGTAACATAGGTTTTTGCACTTATTTGAATACGGACTTCTGACTCCGTTGGGAAATTGAGAAAAAAATATCTCACCTGTGAAGAAACTTGGCTTGGCCATTAATCAGGCGCAACGAATGAAGAAGAAATTTGTAGTTTTATCAATTAATGTCGAGAATTGATGTATATCTCGAATTTTACTTATTGAGCGGTAATCAGGGTTCTGGAAGATTAATAATGATATGGCCTTAAAACAGTTTACATCTGGGTAATATTTGGTGAGTCTTTTAGCATATTCATAGTACGACAGGCTGTTATCTGTGCATTATGTAATATATATCTTCATATTGTCTTTTATTATAATTCGAATTTTTTGGATTTGATGCGAGACTTTGAAGTCGGTGAAGAGGTAAGTTAATTGACCTTTAAATAATTTATTAAATAATCTCTATTACAAAATTAACAATCGCTAAGCCATTGCTCTATTTTATTTCATATAGGAGATACTTAAAATGGTTGAAATATCACCTTGAATTTTATATACTATGTTGAGGCCACCACAGGTAAGGCTTACTATCATAAGCTATAATTTAATCAGATGGTCACTTCTGCCTAGTACGACACTTATAATATTATTTATTTTTTGTGATGTCAACGAACACTCATTGTCACTTTCGTAATGCTCGTCGTAGTAGAGACTTTGTAATCACAGATACAACTATAGTAACGCCGTTGAACAATACTGGTGTCAGACACCTTCGAATAACACTCGCACAAATAGTACTTACTCGATAATAGTCGCTCGAAAAGTAATCACCGTATTGATCCGAATAGAAAAATAGTATAATGAATAGAGGAGAGAATAGCAGTCCCTATAGTAATAGAGGATAGACTAGAAATACAGATCAGTTAGACGCTACGCTACTTTCCTTATATTCGTTTCCGCTATGGTCACGTGGTCTACTGTATTCAATAATGGGATCGCCTGTGTTTGCTCACTGGCGATCTATGTTCAAACTCAAGTGTCGGCAGCGACAATTTAGTCCTATATAGCATTATTCAAATTATATTATTATTATTATTATTATTGCTATTATCATCGTTATTATTATTATTATTAATAGTAGTAGTAGTAGTGGTGGTAAAGTTTGTGTTAGGAGCGTGCCAACAAACTGACGCTTCGATACAAACTAATCAAACCCAATACTCACATAATGACAAGCAGTCTATGGGGAGACTAGATATATGCATCACATGAATAATTATTATTATTTTCTTGATGTCGTACATTGACGTCTTCTTCTATGTGAAGTGTCGCTTCAGGTTATTGGGGATCACGGCCCTCCGCGATTTCCTATCTTTGTAGCTCTAAAAATGTTCACCTTTTGTTATCTCTCCTAAAGCTTGTTCCGCTATCCGCTTACTGAAGCTCGTTAGGTATGTTATGCATTGTGTTCGTCTTGCCTTCAATCTGTCCTGTGTGTAACAAATTTTCCAAGTCCTCTTTCCTCATTATGTGTCCTGGAAATATCAACTGTCTCTTCCTGATTTTAATTACAGGCTGTTCGGAAAGTCATTCTACACTTATATTTTCATTAACAGACATGTCTCAATCTATATATAAGCAATGTTGAAAGTGAAACCTCTTATCAATACAGGCTTGGATCCTTTCTGACAGACTGAATAAACGCAGTTATCGATGTTTTCAGGTCACCCAGTATGTGTGGAAGATCTCGGTACACTGCAGATGTTGCTGCTTCCCATAGATAAAAGTCTGTTGGATTTAGATCTGGGGAACGTGGGGAGACGCACGTCTTTTCCCCCAGTAACTGCACATATGTGAGAGACGTATCGGCAATAGAAGTGAACTGTAGTTGATTTCTTCATTTGTCATCTGACCGATGAAGTGCGGGAGAATATCCGAACAATGGCGCTCGCTGTTTATTGTGTTCATAAAGAAAATAAGGCCAACACGTTTGGAAATCACAACCCGCACTCCAACCTTGAAATCATGTAAAGGTGTTTCATGCAAATACAGAAGATTATTTGTCATGTCTAATGGATGTCAGTTATCAGTTATCTCTTGTTAATTCCCCTCACCAAGTTCTCCGCCGCCTTAAGCAGGTATTGAACTCACACTCTTTGGGTCCTGTCACTGAATGTAACAAACGCCTTTATCCACTGTGCCATATGTCTTTGAAGAAGGCCGGAACGTACAACGGCTGAAACGTTGTAATAAATATGGCGACAAAGATGAAGACAATAGTCCGAATAATGTAAATAGTGTACATAATACCTCATCTCAGAAATATAGACAGATACTGAAAGGCCGAAACGTTGTAATAAATATGGCGACAAAGATGAAGACAATAGTCCGAATAATGTAAATAGTGTACATAATACCTCATCTCAGAAATATAGACAGATACTGAAAGGCCGAAACGTTGTAATAAATATGGCGACAAAGATGAGGACAATAGTCCGAATAATGTAAATAGTGTACATAATACCTCATCTCAGAAATATAGACAGATACTGAAAGGCCGAAACGTTGTAATAAATATAACAACAAAGATGAGGCAATTGTCCGAATAATGTAAATAGTGTACATAATACCTCATCTCAGAAATATAGACAGATACAGAAAAGATGTTATATTCAACATGTTCTCTTCGATAAATCGGTTAAACTGTGTGTAATAGCGAATTCGCTTTCAGTTGCTTTCTCTTCTTGTACGACCATTATTTTCTATTTTCCATTTTTTTCTGACGGCTTTATAAGCACTTCCAATACCAATGTCTTGCTACTGCGCAAACGTAATGATTTTCTTGATCTCTGTTGCATACTGTCAGAAATATCCAACAGTTTATCCTCCAATAGATTTGTTGGCCTTCTACAACGTTTGGCATCGTAAACCTGGTCCTGTTTCCCGGAAGTTAACAAGGTTACGAACTGCATTACGATGTGGAACAGATGGACCTCAATATTTATCAGCAAAAAGTTGTCGCACCAAATCTGTGTATCTGCAACCTTCTTGAAATACGTGTTCGACGAGAAAAAAAAAACGCTTTCTTTTTTTTGTTGAAACCATATTGGAGGGAAATCTGAAATATAAAAAAAAATATGATTAGAAAAATGTTATATAGGAATAAAGTGTCGCTGCCGACACTTCAGTTTGAACATAGATCGCCATTGATCAAACAGAGGCGATCCTATTATTGAATTAAATAGACCACGTGACCATAGAGGCGATGCATAAGTAGGAATTAGCTTTGCGTCTAACTGATCCCCATTTTCGTTTATCCTCTATACTATACGAATCGTTATTTCTATTCTATCGTCTATTACTATTTGGATCGCATATCTACTCTAACCTCTACTACTATACGGACCGCTATTCTCTACACTATTCACTGTACTATTTCTCTATTTGGATCACTATAAGGATTACTAGTCAAGCGAGTATTATCGAGCAAGTACTATTAGTGTGAGTGCTATTCGAAGGCGTCTGACACCAGTATTGTTCATCGGCGTTACTATAGTTGTATCTGCGATTACAAAGTCTCTACTCCAACGAGCATTACAAAAGTAACAACGAGTATTCGTTGGCATCACAAAAATGTCTACAGTAACTTTCCTAATACTCTGCATAAGTGTCATTTTTATTTCCATTTTTTCTAGAAATTCGTCGTTGCTCACATATTAGGTCCAGGGTCTTCTCGACATCCTTCTTCAGAAACACATTTCTGTTGCTTGAAGTCTATTCTTCATCTGCGAGCAAATTGTTCAGCTTCACTGCCATAGAAGTGGACTGAAACAACATAACATTTCAGTACGCTTTTGTTTGTTTCTAACGATATTTTTCCTGTTTCTTAATACTTTGCTTCACTTTTAGAAGACATCTTTTTTCTATCTCAATACACCTTCGGATTTTGGTATCGCACTTTCCGTCCTCTGTTAAAACACTTCCTCAGATATATAAATTGTTGCACCTGTTTGATTTCAGCATCCCCAATCTGTAAACTTCATGTTGAGCTGTTTCTTTCGCTAACAACCATGCATTCTACCTTTTTGCAATTGATGTTTAATCCTTTCTTTTCGCTTTTCTTCACTATCTTCTGTAGGAGTTCTTGTAGTTTCCTTTCTGTGTCTGCTATCAACACTGTGTCTTCGGTATATCTTATATTGTTAAGATTGTG
This sequence comes from Acanthosepion pharaonis, assembly GCA_903632075.3. Lineage (NCBI taxonomy): Eukaryota > Metazoa > Mollusca > Cephalopoda > Sepiida > Sepiidae > Acanthosepion > Acanthosepion pharaonis. The sequence continues at coordinate 2,917,898 of CAHIKZ030005305.1, forward strand.
GCCGCCAATAATGAATCTTTGGTAGGACTTCTAATTCTCTATAGATTGAAAAGGTCAGGTAAGATGATGCATCCTTGTCTTGCAACCCATTTATATTTTTGTATATATATTGAACTCATGTCCTATCGGTATGCAAGCGGTTTGCTGCTAGTATAGGTTATCGATTATTCGAATGTCTTTCCCACATATGTCAAGGTTACCGAGATATTCCAGCCGTTCTTTATGATATACATTACCAAACGCTTTCGTATAATCTATAAAACATAGGTATATATCCGTTTATATTTGTCTTGCTCTTTCTGGTATCATTCTAAACGTAAATAGAGTATTTCATTGTTTCCGTTTCTCTGACCAACCCGTACTATTTTGATCATATTGCACGCTCTATTCTTCAAGATCCGGAGACATAATTATAATTAAGAAGAAAGCAAGGTATGAAAGTGCCGCTGGGTTACAGTCATATGAAGACCAATATACCTATCATGGCAGCTATTCTGATAAGGGTATGCCAGCCACATGCATCTCAGGCAAATGTACGTGAAGTTATGAGAGGTTTTGATAAAAGCAATATATATATATAGGTTATTGAAAAATTTTTTTTGAATAGGTGACGGTGCTTAAGAGCATAAAAATTGTTTTTCGTATTGGGTTGGATTTATTATTATTATTATTATTATTATTGAGGGATAGGACAGCATACCAGAAAAACGACGCTTGGGGCACAAATACACAAAGTTCAATCTGATCATCGTGACACCCAACCTGATAATTGGCCTAGTTAAAAATAGTTTCAGTCTGCTAAGACCTTTCGCCAACTGAAGATGTTTCTATATATTTAAATATAAATTCCAAGTCACCTTGACTAAGTCATCCTTTCAAGTTAAAAGAACTCTCTTTGAGAGTATTGTTCTTTTAGCCAGGTATGATGTCTCCACTACTCCCGCTCATGAACAGATATGGTCAGTGTGTCAGCCTCTAGGAGACATGTTCAGTTGGTTTTAGTAAGACATGCAAATCTGTGCTATTATTATTATTATTGGTACTGTAAAACAAATCTATGACCAGCTATGATTAGTGTTGAAACTTGACTAATGCATGGAATAATAATACAACACAAAATGTACTTAGAACAAAATGTATTGAAACAAGAAAGTCTACACAATATTTACATAGAGTCTTTTGTATATTCTTGGGAAGACCGTTCCTGGAGAATGTGTTGACTTCGTCGCAGTCGGGCAGAGTCTCTGGATTGAATCTCTTGATTCCTCCCTCTCTTCCCGGTACCAACAATATTTATATGGTCGGTACTCCACTATGCAAATTAGGTGGATCCTACCACAACAATTAGCTTAGACCAGATCTGACAAGCTTGGACAAGCTATGACCAGCTAAGACCAGCGGCTCGTGTGAAAACACTCCGGTTCCCGCATTAAAACCTGACCTTGTGCCACAACCTAACGCATTAGGGTGTCAAGTAAATCTAGCAGTACTGAATGCGATATTTGCTATTTCTATGCGAACTATTGTCCTGATCTTTGTTGTATTTCGGCCGTTGTGTTTCGGCCTTCGTCAAGTGTATACCAATCCGGATAGGACATTTTCTAACTGAAACCTTTATTTAATCTACGGGGATTGACTGATTTCGTTCCACTGCGCATGTCCAGGGATATCTCGTCTAATCCTTATTTTTAGTACTCCGTTATCGCTCGCCCTCTGTGCAAGTACTCACTGCCCTGCCTGGGGACTGAAATGCTGCGATAACAACAAGGATGAGGACAATATTCTTCATGCAAATAGTATAAATAATGATAACTCTTTCTCAGAAGATCAGACAGGGATATTTACTGTAGCCCATCTTAATTCACTAAGACAAAACCTGCTGTTCTTAACACCGCATGTTAATTAAGATCAGGAGCCATGAGAGCCATAGCTGTTGTAGCATCAGAGCATTTATTATTGCTAAAATCCTTTACCATGTCTTTACCAAAGTTAAGCAACATCAAGCCTGGTCAACCTAGATGGGTGACCGCTTGGGAATACCAGGCGCTTTAGGCTTGAATGAGCGGCTGGTGAAATGCATAACGGCTCGAAATTGAAACGAATTCCAAATTCCAGTCGGATTCTTTATATTCACTTACGTGCAAATATCCTTGGGAAAGCTATGAATCCACCTCGTCTCCCTCCAGTTATAGGTTAATTAGCAAGAGTTTTATCAGTAAATCATTATTATCTACCAAGATTCTTACAATCGAGAAATATGTTCTGGCTTTAAATAACCTGCAATCACCTGAAGGAGACCGTAGTGTACAACGGCCGACACGTCGTGAATATGGCAGTAAAAATGAGGCTAACAGTCCGAACAACGTAAATATTTACAATACCTCATCTCAGAATTATGGACAGAACTGGCAAAGGGTTGATAAACTGTAAAAACGAATCAGTCAATATACCAAGTCTTTCACCTGATATCTAAGGTAATATATATATATATATATATATATATATATATATATATATATATATATATATATATATATAGGTTATTGAAAATTTTTTCTGAATAGGTGACGGCGCTCAAGAGTATAAAAATTGTTTTTCGTATTGGTTGGATTTATTATTATTATTATTATTATTATTATTGAGGGATAGGGCAGCACACCAGAAAAATGACGCTTGGGGCTCAAATACACAAAGTTCAATCTGGTCATCGTGACACCCACTGTTATGGTCCGGTTCCTTGTACCACGGTAATAGTCCAAGGTAGACTCAATAAAGAAGAACTCGAAGGCGGATATGGAATAACACAGATATATTACAAACAGGAATATATACAGAGAGGTAGAAAGTGTTAGTACGAACGATCAGGTTTAGTAGTAATTGTATAAACGCGACTCTGTTTCAGACTGCCTCTGACTCGACTGACTCGCTCGATCTGACTGACTGACTGACTGACAGACGCCTGAACAGTATTTAGTCAACCCCCATGACGGCATCATGTTGCACAAGGCCGGTTTAACGTGGGATCTCCGAGCCCGTGGGCTCGGCCAAAAATATGCCCTTTGAACCCGTATAAACGGGTTCGGGGTCGGTTTACCTCCCCGAAAGAGACTCCGCCCTTCGGCGTAGCCTCGTTTGGGTTCCTCCCCGCCCGAAGGCAGAGAGTTCAACCGATCAGCCGGTCGTCCGACTTCAGACTGAACGGTATTTAGTCCCCCCCCCCCACGAGGGCATCATGTGGCACAAGGCCGGTTTAACGTGGTATCTCCGAGCCCGTGGGCTCGGCCAAAAATATGCTCTTTGAACCCTTATGAACGGGTTCAGAGTCGTTTTAACTCCCCGAAAGAGAATCCGCCCTTCGGCGTAGCCTCGTTCGGGTTCCTCCCCGCCCGAAGGCAGAGAGTTCAACCGATCAGCCGATCGTCCGACTTCAGACTGAACTCCCTGCTTCCTCTTGAGGCGCAGTATTTATTACGTATGGAATAGTCCATTATGTTCTTATGGGTAAGGTCCCATAATACCCAACCTGATAATTGAATACCAAGCAAATGCATCACAGGCAAATAGGTGCGATATGGAGAGAGGTTTTGAATAAAAGCGGCGCATAAACTTGCAAGCGTAACTCAGAAAAAAAAAACTTCCAGATTGGGTAACCCTGTCGGTTGAGAAGAAACCCAATTGAGGATGTTTCCATGTATCTACACGAGGTTCCAAGTCAACCTGCAAACTTTAGCTTTTAAACTTTAAAATATAGAAAAACATTTCTAAACCCGGGCCTTGATGAAACCTTACGACTCCTGCTTAAGAACAGAGATGCATGCAGTGTGTCGTCCCCTAGGGCATATGTCCAACTGGTTAAGGCAAGGCAACTGCCAAAAATGTCTCTGCTATTATTACTAATATTATTTGTGCTGTAAAACGAATTATCGTAACTGAGTCCGAGGAACGTTTGTTGGTACCAACTGATCCATCATGTTTAAATATGCCTCAGCACATTCCTAGCATTACCCAGCTGGAAGCTACATGAGAAAGAGATGTCAATGAAAGGATATACTGCCTACGATAAAACTGTTTTGCTTTCTGTTCAACTGGAAATGGTAGATTCCTTTTTTTATTAAACGGTTTCAGCTTTGTTTTCATTGCAAGGTTTCATTAATGTAATCGTTTAGAAATATTTCCACTCTTTACTTATTTTATATTCAGCGGTACGGCTAGCTAGCTTTTTATATACAGTGGTGCTATAGGTAAAGCTATTTTGTAATGTTTTGCAATGTAATAAATCACTTTAGATACTACCAGCTTAAATTCGCTAAGAACACTTTTTCTGAAGATTCCTTGCAGAAATGTAAGTGTCTTTCGATGCTGTCAAATAAAATATTTATTTCTGAATGATGTATGTATTTCTGGTGATGTTTTCTTTTATGTGTGAATACGTATTGTCGTTCATGTGTTTATGAGATTTAAACCTATGTGTTTCTGTGTGTATATTTTGTGTATGCAGCCAAAAACATATCACATCCATAAAACAACCCCAAATATACACACACACGCACACACACACACACACACACACACACACACACACACATATATATATATATATATA
>CAHIKZ030005305.1:2925000-2960000 GCA_903632075.3 Acanthosepion pharaonis
CCTACGTACAAAAAAACCTCAGCCAATAGAAATAGCGAGAATCGAATCAAGCAATTCCATTGGTCAATCGTTTTCTGAAACAGGAATTGCGCCAAAAACGAGTTGAGCCACCCGGTGGATATATAAAGGAAAAGCAGACAGCCCCATTGAGCAGAAGCGGAGAAGCCGAGTAGCTGTCAAGATGTAACATTTCACCGACTCCCGTCTTAGTCATCGCTGACCAGACGATAAAGAAAATTACCAACCCCATTCAGTCAGTCTAGCTAACTCGCCGAGCAATTGCCTAAATACTCCACGACGTTTCGAACCATAATTTTGCCGCGCTTTTCAAAGAACATTCACTGACTCACTTCGAACATTCGACGAACGACTCTTGAAACTTTTCACTTAATTTCTTATGCATATTGATTTATAATCATTACAAAAATAAGAAATACGAAAGCGAATACAAATACAAAATACGATTAAGGGTAGACTACTTTGACAAACTCTTTTGCAAAAAACTCTTAATTTTATTATTACAATCTTTGATACAAACAAGAAAATAGCAAACATTACGATACAAGAGACATTAACCATTTCAGCATACACATACAATTTACGTACACAACTCATACAAATATTATTCCAGTTTGTAAATGTTTAATTGTATATAAATGTTGTATTGTTTTGATCTATATATGTCTCGTTTTTTCCTTGTTTGAAATATCACGATTGTTTGTATATTTGTTTGGGACGCGGTCAAACACGCAACCATTAATAACAAATCCTTCTGATAAATTAAATGACCCTAAAGTCCCAACAAGATCTTATCCATAATAATAATAATGGACTATTCCATATTTAATAAATACTGCGCCTCAGAAGTAGGAAAGGAGTCATTCAGTCGTTCACTTCTGAGCTGACTGTTCGGTTCAACTCTCTTCCTACGGGCGAGAGGAACCCGAAGGAGGCTACGCCGAAGGGCGGAGTCTCCTTCGGGGAGGTTAAACCGGCCCTGAACCCGTTCATACGGGTTCAAATGGGCTATTTTTTGGCCGAGCCTAATGGCTCGGGAATGCCCACGTTAAAAAAGGCCTTGTGCCACATGACACCCTCGTGGGGGGTGACTGAATATTGTCATTCAGTCGTTCACTTTCTGAGCGACTGTTCGGTTAAACTCTCTTCCTACGGGCGAGGAACCCGAAGGAGGCTACGCCGAAGGGCGGAGTCTCCTTCGGGGAGGAATAATTGGCCGGCCCAGAACCCGTTCATACGGGTTCAAATGGGCTATTTTTTGGCCGAGCCTAATGGCTCGGGAATTCCCACGTTAAAAAGGCCTTGTGCCACATGACACCCTCGTGGGGGGGTGACTGAATATTGTCATTCAGTCGTTCACTTTCTGAGCGACTGTTCGGTTAAACTCTCTTCCTACGGGCGGAGGAACCCGAAGGAGGCTACGCCGAAGGGCGGAGGCTCCTTCGGGGAGGTAAATTCGGCCCTGAACCCGTTTATACGGGTTCAAATGGGCTATTTTTTGGCCGAGCCTAATGGCTCGGGAATGCCCACGTTAAAAAGGCCTTGTGCCATGACACCCTCGTGGGGGGTGACTGAATATTGTCATTCAGTCGTTCACTTTCTGAGCGACTGTTCGGTTAAACTCTCTTCCTACGGGCGGGAGGAACCCGAAGGAGGCTACGCTGAAGGGCGGAGTCTCCTTCGGGGAGGTAAACTCGGCCCTGAACCCCTTTATGCGGGTTCAAATGGCTATTTTTTGGCCGATCCTAATGGCTCGGGAATGCCCACGTTAAAAAGGCCTTGTGCCACATGACACCCTCGTGGGGGGTGACTGAATATTGTCAGTCAGTCGCTCACTTTCTGAGCGACTGTTCGGTTCAACTCTCTTCCTACGGGCGGGAGGAACCCGAAGGAGGCTACGCCGAAGGGCGGAGTCTCCTTCGGGAGGTAAACTCGGCCCAGAACCCGTTTATACGGGTTCAAATGGGCTATTTTTTGGCCGAGCCTAATGGCTCGGGAATGCCCACGTTAAAAAGGCCTTGTGCCACATGACACCCTCGTGGTGGGGGTGACTGAATATCGTCATTCAGTCGTTCACTTTCTGAGCGACTGTTCGGTTAAACTCTCTTTCTACGGGCGGGGGAGGAACCCGAAGGAGGCTACGCTGAAGGGCGGAGTCTCCTTCGGGAGGTAAACTCGGCCCAGAACCCCTTTATGCGGGTTCAAATGGGCTATTTTTGGCCGAGCCTAATGGCTCGGGAATGCCCACGTTAAAAAAGGCCTTGTGCCACATGACACCCTCGTGGGGGGTGACTGAATATTGTCAGTCAGTCGCTCACTTTCTGAGCGACTGTTCGGTTAAACTCTTCCTACGGGCGGGAGGAACCCGAAGGAGGCTACGCCGAAGGGCGGAGTCTCCTTCGGGAGGTAAACCGGCCCTGAACCCGTTTATGCGGGTTCAAATGGGCTATTTTTTTTGGCCGAGCCTAATGGCTCGGGAATTCCCACATTAAAAAGGCCTTGTGCCACATGACACCCTCGTGGGGGTGACTGAATATCGTCAGTCAGTCGCTCACTTTCTGAGCGACTGTTCGGTTCAACTCTCTTCTTACGGGCGGGAGGAACTCGAATGAGGCTACGCCGAAGGGCGGAGTCTCCTTTGGGGAGGTTAAACCGGGCCTGAACCCGTTTATACGGGTTCAAATGGGCTATTTTTTGGCCGAGCCTAATGGCTCGGGAATGCCCACGTTAAAAAGGCCTTGTGCCACATGACACCCTCGTGGGGGGGTGACTGAATATCGTCAGTCAGTCGCTCAACTCTTGAACGACAGATCGGTTGAACTTTCTGCCTTCGGGCGGGGAGGAACCCGAAGGAGGCTACGCCGAAGGGCGGATTCTCTTTCGGGGAGGTAAACCGACCCTGAACCCGTTTATACGGGTAAAATGGGCATATTTTTGGCTGAGCCCACGGGCTCGGAAATCCCACGTTAAAAAGGACTTGTGCCACATGACGCCCTCGTGGGGGATGACTGAATATCGTCAGTCAGTCGTTCACTTCTGAACCGACTGTTCGGTTGAACTCTCTGCTTTCGGGCGAGGAGGAACCCGAACGAGGCTACGCCGAATGGCGGAGTCTCGTTCGGGGAGGTAAACCGGCCCTGAGCCCGTTTATACGGGTTCAATGGGCATATTTGGCGGCCGAGTCCACGGGCTCGGAGAACCCACAATAAATAACCGACCATGTGTCACATGATGCCCCAGTAGAGGGGGAACTGAATATCGTCAGTCAGTCAGTATTTCAAGTCGAGTCAAGAGTCGAGTCAGAGGCAGTCCGAAACAGAGTCGCGTTCAGACAATTACTGCAAGACATTGGAATAGTGACACTGGTCGAGACTACATTGTTCTCTCTACTAACCTGATTGTTCGTACTAACACTTCTACTTCTCTGTATATATTCCTGTTTGTAATATATCTGTGTTATTTCGTACATGTGTTCGAATTCTTCTTTATTAGTTCTACCTTGGACTATCACCGTGGTACAGGGAACCAGACCATAACACACACACACATACACACACACACACACGCACACACACACACATATATATATATATATATATATATATATATATACGGGAGTGAAATGGATTAAGTCCGAAAATTATTTAATATATTTCTTGTTTATTTGTTATTTTTATAGATATAATTAATTTAAGTAAATGCTTAATTTAAGTAATTTTTTTTAATTAAACAATATTAATTACATTTAGCGGCCTAAAGTTTTCAAGATTTCGTAGAAAATAGGCGCTCTCTGCCAAAAATCGAACCTATAACCCTAATGAGAACCATCATTTGATCTGACGTGCTGTTTGCCATTCAGCAACAAAACGTCTGGTTAGCAAAGTCCCAGTTACTGTTTATAAACACACACCTTCGACGATTTTTCTCGATCGATCATATCTGCTCGCGAAACTGTGACTTAATGTAAACAATGACAACATATTGTGAAATGGGTTAAGACCGACAATATATTCTCTGTTAAGCATGGAGAGTAATTATACAGAGTCCAAAACCTCGGAGAATTCCAGTAAGATATTTTTAATTATTTCTAAGGTACAACGGTTCAAATTTAATCTAACAATTGGACTATTTTGCTGTTACACGATTTGTATAATTTTACTGTTACCCCCGATATATATATATATATATATATATATATATATATATGTGTGTGTGTGTGTGTGTGTGTGTGTGTGTGTGTGTGTGTGTGTGTGTGTGTGTGTAGAGAGAGAGAGAGAGAAAGACATAAATACAGAGAGACAGAGGTGGTAAGATTGTTAGCATCCCGACGATGAAACTAGTTCTGGAGGAGGGGATTCCAGCTGACGGCACCGGTTGGAAGTGCCTTATAACAATAACACCATTTGATTCAAGTTCTGTGAATAAAATTGAGTTCCAAAGATGTCGATGCTTGCTTGTATTAGCACAAATTCACAAGCCGCCGTGACCGAGGGTTCAAAAGTTTTGCCTTCAACACACAGTCTCTCCTAGAAACTGTACCTAAGCTTTGAAAAGCATGTGGCAGTATGGACCGCAGCTTGGCTATTCGGACGTAAAAGAAACACAAATGCGTCTCCAACAGGGATTGGCTTGCTATCCCAGTAGAGGCGTGTCCCTTGGAAAAAGTAGGTATTATTATTATTATTATTATTATTATTATTATTATTATTATTATTCCCAAAATACACTTCCCGATGGTCCTGATGTACCTCTTGATACATTTCATTTTGGTAGCATAATTGGTGGGTTCAAACATTTATGAATGTGCTGATTCTAGACGTCTTCGCACACTCACTTACATGCAAATATCCTTGGAAAAAGTATAAACAATAATAATAATTATTATTATTGTATTGTTATTATTATTATTATACAAGTTTTCCGCCCCTAAGCAAGGCAGTAAAGCCACTTAGACAAAACAGGTTATTGGATGTGAAGGAGCAAAAAGAGTAATCACGAAGACAGTATATAGTGATTGACATTGCATTTAAATTTTTGCAAATTAACCTACGCTGGAAATAATCGATACCTTAAAAATGTGGCGCATGAGGACATTAACATTTCCAGTTGTAGTTGGATACCTTGGACTGATTAGAAAAGATGCCAGTTGACTCATTGAAGGAATCCCTGGGCCCCATGCCTTAAAGAAAATATGTACTCACAGGTACGGCCCACACCTTACAAACGGTCTTACCTATGTAAAAGATGTGTGATATTTTTTTTTCAAAATTGCTCAGTGGAAAATGTCACGAAGCCATTTCTGACCTTAGGTCTCTGGTCAGGACCCGGAAGCTATGGGTATACACCAGAAATCAAAGGAAATAATAATAATAATAATAATAATAATAATAATAATAATAATTATTATTATTATTATTATTATTATTATTATTATTATTATTTGTGTATGTTGTTTCCTGCTTCGTACCCTGTACATCCGGATCCAAACAATGGTCCTTAGGCCTTATAGGAGAGTTGTCATTTAATTGATAGCAATTTTCTTAGTACAGGGATGTTCCGAGTAGGCTAATATTCGAGGCCAATTGTATGTTGATGTTACCAGGGAGACTGTTGATAAAATTCCCTATTCCTTTTCTCACGAGGCCCAGAGCTCCCATTACTATTGGTACAGTCTCAGTATTCATTTCCCATATTCAGTTAATCCAGATCTCCAGGTCCTTGTACTGAGATAATTTATCGATAATTGTCATGGAGGTGTTTCTCTCAGATGGTACTGCTATGTCAACAAGCAGACACTTCCTGAATTTCTTGTCTTTTATGATAATATCTAGTCTGTTGTTTTATTTCCCTGACAGTTTGAATTGCATGTCCCAGAGGATAGTTACATCGTTATTTTGGGTAACTGTGTCTGGTTAGTGCTCATGCTATCTCTCAGTGATTTCGATTTTGTGCTTCTTGCATATTTTCCAGTGCACATATGTCGCTACTTTGTTATGTCTTATTCATTTTTCGGGTTAGTTCCATTCTTGATTACGCGACAGTGATAGGATCTGGTTGCGAGGCTTTGGTCCTGAGCTGCAATAATTAGGCCTTCTCTCTCAGCTTTCAACCCGGTGATCCTCAACGACTGATATGTTTTATGGTGGTCCATATATTCGTTCGTTCTTTTTAGGTATTTGCCATGCAACGCCTTTTTCTCCCAATTTATTATTATTATTATTATTATTAAAGTAATATAATGATAATGATAATATAATTGTTATTATAATAATATCATATTAATAATATAATATTATTATAGTAATTATTATTATAATTTAATAATAATATAATAGTAGTATAATAATAATGTTATTATAATAATAATTATAATATTATGATAATTTAATTATAATGATAATTATTATTATTATTATTATTATTATTATTATTATTATTATTATTATTAAAACTAATAGTAATAAAAGTATTATGCTGTACGTTCCTCGTTGTCGTAGTACGTGCGTTCCGCCTTGACATTACATCAACTAATGGAGTATTCCGTTTTGATTTGGATGAAAGACAGAAGAAAAGGATATATCAGTGATATTGTTTGTTGAATAATGTTAGAAAGAAAGAAAGAAAGAAAGCAAGCAAGCAAGCAAGCATGACAAAAAAAGCGGCGGCACTCTCCTACGTTTAATATCAACTTCGGTGAAATGTAAAATCTTGTCAAATTTGAATCCCTTCAGTTGTATCTTCTTTCTTAAAATAACGACTTGCATCCACACAAGATTATTATGGCAATTTTTGGTTATTACTCCTATTCGCAAATATTTAACGCTGCAATCGGAGAATTTCTCTACATATTTTATAGTCTTGGAAATTGCAAGTAGCTTATTCAATCATAAAGTTAAGAATTATGATTTATCAGAAAATTCAAATAGTATAACCATGAAATGTTCACCAATAGTGTTAGTTCATTATTATTATTATTAGGATTATTATTATATATGCATTTATTTTTTTTAATTATTTATTCATTTATTTTATGTGCAGTTTTAGCGTGTATTTTCTGAGTGTGCTATGAGTAGCTATTGTACATACATGTATGTGTATGAACATGTAGCTATTGTACATACATGTATGTGTATGAACATGTAGATATGTACTGTGTTTGTATGCATGTGCATATTTGTATATATCTACGTAATAAATGCGAATGTCAGTGTATCACTGTGTCAGCATTTTTCAGCTTGTCTCCTAGAGTTTGTAGCCCAACATATCATACCATTTTGGAGTCAGGCCGATGAACATGAACAAATGAAAAAACATTCCAAGCTGGATCCGGACTCAGAAATCCTGATATTTTAGATTCCCAATTTTTCATTACTGCGATTTTTTATATGATTTTTTTGACGAATTTTTATGTACGATACAATTTTTTTTTTTAACTTTGAAATAAATTTCGGATTAGTCGAAATTAATTGTGACACACAAAGAAAGTCATCCATGAAATGAAAATAATTGTTTGTACAGAAATTAAAAACCTACGTACAAAGAAGGAAATTTCTGGAAAGTAATTGAAACACACCTGAAGCGAGCTGAATGTATAATGCTCCTTATGCTAATGATACTTCCTCCGAGCTTCACTACGGCATATGACTTCACTGAATCTTGATGTGTTCCTCTCGAATTTTAAACTGGGGTCATCAGGAGAGAATGTGCACCGTTTCGGGGCCTTCCTCTCAACGGTTTCAGTTGCACACCGGCCCCACTCACTGATGTGAGGCCCCATTATAACGATATACAAGATAAACTAGTTCAAATGTGTAACGACGAAATTAAATTTACGAAAATTCCGAAAATAAATACAATAAATAGTCTTTAAATTAAGTGGCGGCAGGAAGAATTATTATTGAACTTTTAAAAGGTAAGCTTAAATAATTAATGTAATGCTTAAATGCAGCGATCAATTTTGAGTTACTGCTGAGTTTATTGTTGTCTATCGCATCTACTCGTCCCAACCTATTGCGATGAAGGCCCAATCAATAGTCCTTCGTAGGATCTAGCTTAAATGCCGTCCGATAGGGCAGCTTTTAAACTAGTATATATATATATATATATATGTGTGTGTGTGTGTGTGTGTGTTTGTGTTTGTGGGTTAAACAAAACTCAAGTTGCTACAATCCGAGGAATGTCTCTTCTTTATTAATTATTTCACACTACAACAAACTACTGCTTTGTACTTTATCATCTGTAAATATCGTTATTTTTCGTAAAGTGTAAAGAAGCCATCGTTTCCTCCCGGGCATCGGTTGACCCTGGAAAATAGATACAAGACACCGCCCTGTTCTGGGATCAAGAAATGTTTGTTCCCCACTAACAACTAAATATTTTTATGTCCTCGTAAACAGTTATTTCATAGGTTATGGTGTTTGATAAATTTTAAATAGCTTATCTTAGACCTAAATTAAAAAAAGATATATACATAAATCACCTATTTAATTTCACTCCTAAAAGCACATCAGTCAGGCTATTTATATTTAAACTGTTTTGAAACGGAGTTTTTTTTTTTTTTATTTATATGTTATAGCAGCGTAATCGGTCGTGTGACGAATACGTTATGGTTCACGTCCCTTCAAGGGAAATAGAGAATCAAGTATATAGATGAATTACGTATTGATGTAAACGTAAGTTCTAATTTAACAGTTTCTTTTCTCTTTTACACGAAGCTGTTACTGCATGAATTTAAACGTGCTACTAGGTTGGAATCTCAGTCCCACCATTTCACTGCCGAAACGGTTAAATGTAGCCGTCTCTTCTACACTAATGGCTTCATGTCTCGCACTTCTTATCTGTGGAACTCTCTTTCTCTTACTTGCTTTCCTGATAGCTATAACCTCCAAATATTCAAATGCAATGTCAATCGACATCTCCAGATGCCTTGATCTATTCCTAGTCCTTCTCTTTATCCTTTCCTCTTTCACGCCACTTTAATCTTGCCCCCATTCTCTGTAACCCCTTGCCTGCTAGTATCATTCACGCCTTGCTTGGGGTGAAAAAGAAAAGTATATACATTCGTTTTTATTTGTTTTAAAAATGGCATCCTCCAAATGGTGGCCTCTATTTGCCATACACTGTTGCAGACGATTCTAAAGTTTTCCATTCACCGGAAGTTCGAGTGTTTCGAAGTCTTCCGGGTGGCTTTATTTTAACAGGTATTTCTGAAATTTTCCACCCATACCCGTATCGATTTTCTATCCAGAACTGCATAATTCGGACGTAACATGAAAATAACTACGAAAGGTTCTCTGTGTTGTAATTACAGATTCACCAGTCACAAAAAACTAGACCCAAATTAAAAAAAGATATATACATAAATCTCCTGTTTAATTTCACTCTTAAAAGCACATCAGTTAGGCTATTTATATTTAAACTGTTTTGAAACGGAGTTTTTTTTTAATTTTTATTTTTTTATTTATATGTTATAGCAGCGTAATCGGTCGTGTGACGAATACGTTATGGTTCACATCCCTTCAATGGAAATAGAGAATCAAGCATACATAGGTTCTATCTTAATACACGAAGCTGTTACTGCATGAATTTAAACGTGCTACAAGGTTGGAATCACAGCCCAACACTTTCATTTCACTGTCGAAAAGGTTAAATGTAGCCGTCTCTTTTACTCCAATAGCTTCATGTCTCGCACTTCCTGTCTGTGGAACTCCCTTCCTCTTACTTGCTTCCCTGATAGCTATAACCTCCAAATATTTAAACGAAATGTCAATCGACATCCACTGTCCTTCTCTTCATACTTTCGTCTATCACGCCTCTTTACTCTTGCTCCCACTCTCTATAACCCCTTGCGTGTTAGTGCCACTCCCGCCTTGCTTGGAATGAAAAGCTTAAAAAAATGTACAATCTCCCCAAGATTCACAAATTTGGTTTTCCATGGAGACGTATATTCGATTGAAGGTCTTCGGTATGTCACCAACTGAACTGAACAGATTCATATAGTCAACAAAAAAGTCTTCGTGATATGCTAAAACTCATATCACTTCTTGGGATCAATTTGAGGTGCTCTTCTCTATAACAACCTGATGGTAAGATTCAATGTATTGCGCCTGTTCACCAGGGCATCTACAGATAAGGTTCTATCTATGGTTCGAAATATATCCCTTAAAGATCTCGATAGATAACCTGATGGGAATTCGTCCAACTAGGATATGACAGACACGAACAGTGGGAAGGCTTGGCTATGGGTTCAATATTAATCACCAGTAATCGCAAAGATACACAAAATATTTTGAAGAATATGTTTTAGGAACGACACCATTAAAGCCAAGTGTAAAATTACAAGGAAGAATGTGCAATGTCATCGGTCCTGACCTGCCATCTCGGCTTTAGCCCCACCCCGTCGTAATGCTTCTTCCCTGTGACTTTTCTATAAATATTTCATGGTAACTGCTCTGATGAGATTTCTCTTCGATATCTCGATTTCATGAATTTAATTGTACTACTAGATTGGCAGGTAGGTTTCATCATTTTACATTTAAACACATTCTACACACGCTAAACCATAGAAGGAAAGCATTGAAAATGTCAGTTGAATGCTTCTGAGAAAACAGTGCTAAATAATGTTCTCAGCTTAGTCCGAAAAATCAGGCAAGTTATCATAGCTGGGCGTTGATCTGGACACCTCTAAGATAAGCACTAGAAAAGGCCAAGCCGAACAAATTAAATATCGAAAGAAAAGAAATATTAGGAACGGCACCATAAAAGCCAAGTGTAAAATGCAAAGAAGAATCTGCAATATTATGGGCCCTGGCCTGGTATTTCGGCTTTACTCCGCTCCCCACCGTAATGAAGCTTCTCTGTACCTTTGTCTTTGGTTTCTGGATTTCACAAATTTAACTTTACTAGTAGACTGAAAGCTAAGTTTCATCATTTTACATTTGAACTGTAACCGTAATTTTTATGCTTCTCGATTGTGGAACTTTCTTCTGGATTCTTGCCTTACAGCGAAATTTGATCTTCAAAAATTTAAATGCTGTGTTACTGTTTTATTTATTACTCTTCTTTTATTATTCTCGCTCCTTAATAATCTTCCATTTTTTCCTTATTTTTTCACACTCACTTGTAACTTAGTGGCTTTATTGCCTTGCTTAGGTTGAAATGATTAAAGAAAATCGCCATCTCTTCTTTCCCCTACTGTTCCAGTGTAACGGGCCGAAACAACTGTTGTCTATACAACAGAAATTCTTTCAACTCTGACACGCTTGAGTATGAGATAGATAAAATTTCGCTCTCCACTATGCGTCATATCGCAAAGTTCAGAGGATTAATGTCAGGGCTTGATGGAGACCAAGTTGACTTCTCAAAAAAAAAAAAAAAAATCTATGGGAATATCTCTTGCGCCAGTTCAACGTCAATTGACCGCTTGATCTGCTGCGAGCTTTCTGGTGTCTTGTTCGTTCTCAATTTCTCCATCTTACTCCGTCCTAATTAAATTGTTACTGCAAACGACGAAAAGACGACAAAAAAAAAAAAAGATCTCCAGTTGCCTTGATCTATCCCCTGTCCTTCTCTTCATCCTTTCCTCTATCACTCCTATCTGCTCTCGCTCCAAATCCTATGTAACCCCTTGCGTGCTAGTGGCTTCCAGCCTTGCCTGGGTTAAAATGCTTAGAAAAAAAATAGATATCAAATATTTATTTACCAATACTGAATATACTGGATGAAAGTTTATATGCACGGGAATGAGTGAGAATCGAACTCACGCCAACAGTAATGATCTATGGGACTATTTTATTGGCTACTGATCTACGGAAAGGTGGCGTTTACTCAACTTAGTTCAAATCTCATTCCTTTGCTAAGACAGCTAGACTTTATGACTCTAAGCGCAATACTAGACTGGGGACTATTCTCATCTCTTCCCAACTGAGTTGGCTAGATGTAACTGTAAGTTCTATGCTAACAGTTTCTTTTCTCGCACTTCTCGTTTGTGGAACTCTCTTCCGGGTTCATGCTTTCCAGTCAAATTTAATCTTCGAAAACGTAAATGTAATGCCAACCGCTATCTGCTCTCCTCCTGATTACTCTTCTTTCGTTCCTTTCTCCATAGTAATGTTTCTGTTTTCTAATTCTTCTCATTTCTTCTTAAGGGCTTTACTACCTTGCTTGGGGTGAATTGGATTTTTAAAAAAAAACGCTTCGTTTATTCTGGTATATAGATAAAAATGGCTTATATTATTGACATCTTTTCGCGGGGTTGCAAAATGCTATTAGTGCGATAAAAGCAGGCATTAAAATTTCGTAAGAAAAAAAAAACAATTCAAAAAAAAAAAAAGGTGGTAATAAAAATGAAAAATGCCACGATTAAAAAATACAGCTAAACTATTTTATCAGTCAAAGCAAAGTGGAAAAATTGCCCACAAACACTAAAACAATATCAAACATATGATAACTGAATTATTCAAGAAAAAATAACATTTAAAAGATAGTTACCGTTAATCCTACCAACCACCGATGATTACAAAGAGATGGCTGGTAGGACTTAATGTACAGTGATTTCAAAACTTTCAAGTGATACTCGGAATTAGCCCTGTTCAATATTGATAACATGCATGAGCTATCAAACCGAGGACACGACTGGCTTTTAACTAAATGTTCAGCTATCGCTGAGCCTGTTACATTTGCACACCTGTGTAAATTGTCTATCATTCCCTTGCGAATATTTGGCGCTATGTGTTGGTTGATCCATGCTTCTAGCCGTTGACCCATTCTGCTTATAATATTTGACGATTCAAGGTCAGCGGTCAACCAATAAGAGTAAATTACATTGGTTGAGATAAAATCCAAATTTCAGGAGCTAATGAAGGACGTATCGGAGTCTAAATTGAAGGACTTCCGTGAGTTCAGCACAAAATATTTGGTTGAATCATAAGTATTAAGTAAAAGTATTAGCTTTTATGTATTGTATACTGGGATAAGGGTCATGGAAAACGCATTTGCCGACAGCACGAATGTGAACAAGTTACTTTAGCAAAAGAGGTTGCTCGAACACCGACTAGGGAAGCCTTCTTCGAGATGGTAAAAAGCTTTAAAATATGATATATATATATATATAGTACAGTTCAAAAGTTTGATTTAGCATGAGATGAACTTGACAGGAGAATGAAAAAAAAGAAAAAAAAACTGCCCTTAGAGTTACTGAAAAAAGAATGGAATCGATTATCAAACTCATACTTTTTCAACGAATACCAAAAAATTGTGCTGCAGTAATCAAAGCTAAAAGAGGATATTTTGACGAGAGCAAAATTTAATCATAAAATACTTCTTTTCTTTCTTTCATAATAAATGGTTCACTTTTTTTTTTAACCATGTATAATAATTATCTTTAAGTATAAAACAACCATTTTCGGGCCAAACCTTTTGAAATAAAGTATATATATATATATATATATATATATATGTGTGTGTGTGTGTGTGTGTGAAAAGTGTATATAAATATAAATAAATATATATATATGTATAATTATTTATATATTATATGCGCGGTACTTATTAGAAAGCGCTCAATACTAGCTAACTATCATTGTCTCCAATCCCTTGAAACATTACTATCACATCATATCATATAGACCCGTTATTAAATTGAACTACCCTCTCACCCAGCACATTGAATATTAAACTAAACATCACCATATAAATTAACCAATAAGGATTACAAATTTCTACCTGTTACATATACACAGTCACCAAAAACAAACAAATAACCAGCTTTAAATATAACAAATAAACCCCCTTTTTTTTCAAAAATTTAAAAATAAATATAAATAATAATAATTTTTACCTATCATAATTTTACACAAACCCCACCACACGATATACATACATGCGAGGAAATATTTTTCAGCGGGAAAATACATATGACATGTATACATTAACGAGACATTTCCGCCACACTTCCAATGTTTAAATTTCAACATTTCAACATACAAATGCGTATGTATAGACATAACACCACCCGTATACATACATGTGTCATAGCCGAAACTGCCCACATATGTTTATATATGTATGAGTCCCGACGGACGACCAAGTATGTATATGTGTCTGCATACATCGATGTTTGCGTTAGTACGATGAATGACAAAACGACGAAATTTCCCCCACCAATAACACCAATACACGCAATCTACATAAACCCAAATTTTTTAAAACATTAATCAGTTTGTCTGACGATCGCTAAAGCGTGAAACCCAGGGTCACAAACTCACATCTATCCAACCAAAATATATATATATATATATATATATATATATATATATATATATAATCGCATACACACACGCATATATATATATATATATATATATATATATATATATATATGCGTGTGTGTTTGTGTTCTTTGGGGGTCACATGGCCCAGTGAATGTCTCACTATCACTTAATTCCCTTTAGTAACTCCATGAGTGCACAATGGATATAAGCATTGGTTCAGTATTCAAAAACTTAACTTGACCCTAAGAGTAGTGAGTTCAATACCTGGCTACAGCAGACTGAGAAAACTTGGAGAGTTGAGTTACTAAAAGGAATTAACTAAAACTGAGATATCAGCAATATGGCACGTGAACTTAGAGCAATCTACTCCTGAGGCCTAAATAAAATGTCCGATTCGTAATTTCGACGTATATCAGCCAAAAAAGGTCGGAGCGT
Source organism: Acanthosepion pharaonis (assembly GCA_903632075.3). Taxonomy (NCBI): domain Eukaryota; kingdom Metazoa; phylum Mollusca; class Cephalopoda; order Sepiida; family Sepiidae; genus Acanthosepion; species Acanthosepion pharaonis. The sequence continues at coordinate 2,939,724 of CAHIKZ030005305.1, forward strand.
ACAACGACCGAAAAGTCGTGAATATGCCAATAAAGATGAAGACAACAGTCTGGATGGTGTAAATAGTATAAATAGTTACAATACCTCATCTCAGAAATATAAACAGACAACAAAGAGAATTGGATTTTTTTTTTTAATCCTAACCACTAAACAAGAATATCGTCTGTTGTTTCAAACAACCTCTTCATTATTATGTTGTATAACCAGCACGTCTACTTTATTTCATTGGCGATGTGACCAACATTCAGAGGAGAGAAAAAAAAAAAAAAAAAAAAAAAGAAAGCCCGTTAAATATCATCGGAATTTTTGTCAGAAAATCTCTCTCGAAAATTAGTGTAAAAAAAGAAGCTTCTGTTTATATTACAATTTCGACCGTCCAAGAATAGCAACACCTAAAGCCATAGCCAAGGAAAAAGAAAGCCTACTGTAAACTAAGAAAAAAAAATCTCTTAGCTTCGTAACAGTCTACCTCTAGAGCTGTACAGTTGTAAAGTCACGCCTGCTAACATCTCTATCTTTATATTTGCAATCGCAGTGTATAGGGCGCGGCATATATATTTACCCTTTATTCAGTTCATCATAAAATGTTTGGAATTTTGGTTATTGAATGTTTAGATTGATTTTTATATTTATTAACAATAACCTACATATATTTACTATTCAAAATGGCCAACATTTGCTTTCATTATCGCCCTTAACTTCTCCTCAATTGAAGTGCATGATTTCTTCACTCATATTTTACCACGCCATCATAAGAGATTTACTCTACACTATGGGCCATATAACAAAGTCTGTAGTATTAACGTAAGAGATTGATGGCGACCAACTTGACTTGTCAAAAAAGAAAATCCATGGGAATATCTCTTGCATAAATTCTACGTCAAATTGGCCACGTCTGTCTTGAATGAAAACATAGCGACTTATAAATGTGGACGACAACCAGAGCAACACATCTCTCTCAGACATTATCTAACTGGTAAATTCTGCTATACGCTTTCACTCCTTCTTCAGTGTACACCAAAGACGTTTTCGAGCCATTACAATGGCAGCGACAAACCCCGACACCAATCGCATGAAATGTTTTTTGACTTTTTCACCGACACGCCATGTCTTCTCTCTACAAATATTTTCATGGCAATTTCTCTGGCAAGCTTTTTACCTGGTACCCCGAATAAATGACAATAATCGGGTTACTGGATTAACATCTGTCTTGCACGGTTTTACTGTTTAAATAGCTAAATGCAGACGCCACTTCTACTTCAAAAGTTTATTTTCTGGCAATTCCCACCTGTTTCCGTTTCCTTGCCTCTCTGATAATTACAATCTTCAAAAATTTAAAAGCAATATTAACCGCCATCTTCTGTCTTCTTGAACCTCGTTCATCTTTTGTTCTTTCCTCAATCCTCCCTTTTCTAGATGGTTTCTTGTAAATTGGATTAAACTCTATCATTTGGATGGTTAACCACTGCCAGTTAAAAAAAACTTCACGTCCGACCAAACGAAAACATTGCGTGAGGTACGTTGCATCCTCTTCAACACTTTCTCCCATCTGCCAAGCCATTTTTGCTTGGAGGCAGTTTGATACCAGCTGTCGTCGCTGAAACTCACTTAGTTTTAACTGTAAATCCTGTTTCACAATCCTCCTTAGCGATCCATCCGAAATATCCAGCTTTTTTAGCATCTTCTTCGTGGACTTCTCTTCACCCAATTTTGACGTCTTCAACAACTCTCCTGCTACGAACTGAACATTTTCTTCCTGGAATTGTATCTACTGGCGTTGTTCTTCGTGAAACTTTTATCCACACATTAAAAACAGTTTTTTTTTTTTCATTCAACTGTTTTACCTCACAAATGTTCATACAAGACATTTTCAATGCGAAAATTTGATCACGTTTTGTTTGAGTCACTATAAACGTTAAGCAATAGAGCCGTAGAATGAAGCCTTAATCCAAAGTTAAAACAGTTTTTTACGAATAGGTGTTTCAAATTATTTTTAAATAATGGGTAAATATTTATGTCGCATTCGGTACAATAAAAACGAAAGCCAAAGATTATTATTGATATTTAATATTTTAAAACTGAAATTACGCACACGATCAAGTTTTCCAGCAGTCAACACGATGTACAACAATGTTCAGTATAAAAACGAAAGAGAACGCCGAAAGAAGTACTTAGGATAAACTTTCAGTTTATGTCTAAAACAAGCGACATAATTTTGCATAAATTATCTGAAGAGGATTTTCATTGATATTTAGACCTTGAAATTGATATTTACTTTCTTCACAATTTGAAGTCTGAAAAGAAATTAAGAAGCATGCGACAAAGTTTAAAAGAAGAAAGGGAAGAAAGAAAAAATAAACGGTGTGTGAAAGAGAAAGAGAGAGAGAGAGAGAGAAAGAGAGAAAGAAAGATCGAAAAAGAAAGAAAGAAAGATGTTTTATAGTGACAGAGAATTAAGGAAAGAAAGAAATAATAAACCATGAGAGAGTGGGAAAGAACATTAGAAAGAAAAAGAAAAAGATCAGAAAGAAAGAAAGAAAGAAAGAAAGAAAGAAAGAAAGAATCGAGAAGATGGGTAAGAAAAGATGAAAGAGAAGAAAAATTTAGCAAAGAAAGAAAGAAATTGGCAGGTAACAAAAGACAGAGCATCAGAGAAAAAATAAGTATTAGGTTGGTGCAAAAATAATGACGTAATAATGTCGTTTTGTGACGTATTTTTTAACCTCAAAAAACGACATTATTACGTCATTATTTTTGCACCAACCTAATAAAAATACTGAAAAGGAGAAAGAAAGAAAGATATAATATGAGTGATAGAAAAAATAAGAGTGGAAAAGAAAGAAAGAAAGAAAGAAAGAAAGAAAGAAAGAAAGAAAGAAAGAAAAGAAGGAAGAAAAAAAAGAAAGCTACGTAACTACCGACCTTTCCTCTTTCGCAAACTCTTTGACGTATATATGACCACCTTTATTTCTCATAATAGTTGTTACATTTGCATATATGTTTCACACTTTAATGTAACAATTGTTATAAGACGGAGGTGAAACAAAACTTTCTACGTAATTTGCATTTCACAAAGGTGAGAATCGATTTACTTACGTGGTTTGTGTTTTCTCCATTATTCTTTCCGAAACAGAATTTAAGTAAAGCAACCAAACAATGTTTCTCACATGTTCTGTGTTTATTTTGTTTGTTTTTTTTAATTCATACCTTTACAACGAGCGAAACAAAAGGCTTTTTTAAATTTCTATAAATGCTGTTACCTTACAAAACTCAATGGTAATATTAATAATAATATTAGGTGTTTCCTTATAAGGAAACATTCGGTATTTAAAGAGAAAGAGACGCAGTTCTTTAGTCGAAAAAGGAATGAGAATGCAGGTATTTATAGGAGAGAGTAGCAAAAAGAGGAAGTGCACGTGTAGGGTAAAGGATGTTGGTGCGAAAAGCTGAATCAGTGACCCGAGTTCAAACCCCGGGTTAGTCTGTTGCGTTCACTTTCACACAAATTCCCTTCTGAAAGATACGAACCCAATCCCTGATATTGGCTTACATAGCAGGGTAGACTTAGCTCTGTAGCCTTGGATGGAAACTTGTTTAACAGAAGAAAAACTCTGAATTCCAAAACGACAGGAAAAGGTGTAGCATTTCACGGCAAAATAGAAGGGGTAGTTAAAGAGACATGGTAGAGTTTAGGGAGGGATTAATTTCATATCTCTCTCAAAGAGGGATTAATTTCCATATCTCTTTCAGAGATATGAAATTAAACCCTCCCTAAACTCTACCATGTCTCTCTAACCACTCCTTATTACACTCTCTGTTAAATTAAAAAAAACTTACACTACCCATCAACTTTAATTTCATTTTTCGTTTCATTTCATTTTTGGAAGTGCTATCTGATGATCCGTCGTCCTTTAAAAGGGCTCTGGTGAAATAAATTATTATAATGGTACCTTAAAGTGGTCTGTTTTTCTTTTAAATATTAGCTCTGGATTTACATTGAGCTCTCAGGATTTCATCCTCCTTAGGATTACCCATACGGATTACTAAGTTCTTCACAACTTAAATATATATATATATATATATATATATATATATATATATATATATATATATATTATGAAATTATTTTAATATATTTTCCGTTTATACCTTTATTATATATATAATTTATTAATTTAATTAAATACTATCAATTACATTTACCAGCCTGAATGTTTGAGAAATTTCATAGAAAATATGTGCTTCTCCTTCAGGAATCGAACCTGTAACTCCAAAGAGAACCATCATTTGATCTGATGTACTGTTAACCATTCAGGTGATTTGAATTTCGAACCGACCCTTTATTTCGTCCACCGGGGTAGAATGTTCTAGTTTCACGTTTCTTGCCTCTCGAAATTCCAATCACCTGAAGAAATCCGGAGCGTTCAACGGCCGAAACGTTGTGAATATGGCAATGAAAATGAGGATTACACTCCGAATAATGTAAATAATCATAATACCTCATCTCAGAGATATTGCTAATTCTTTTTATTTTTTATTTTCTTTGTCTCATCTTTTTGTCTTCTTTTCCAATTTATTGTCTTTTTTCGGCTCATTTTTCTTCTTTATCTTCTTAATATTACATTCTTTTCAATTTGAATAAAGTTCCCTTTTCTTCGGTATTTCCAGAAAATGAATGAGGTTCTGGCGCGCAGCTTTATAAAAAAATGATTTTCGTTCATTGCTTATCCATTTTGTTTTTTAATTCTCTCTTTTTCTCTTTGGTCAAGCGACTTTGATTAAAATCAATTTGTCACTATTCAATCAGTTCCACATGTCAGTAATCGAATGAACGACTCCATGCTAAGATTACCAGTGTCTCACGCCTTTATCTTGAAAATGGTTTGTGAAATTGATGCCGGTTCGAATTTTCGCGCCTTTTACAAAAGACAAAAAAAAAAAAAAAAACATGCCTCATATTGCCATCTTAAATATACGTCAGAGAAGTGATTGGATTGTCAATTTCAATGTGAAAGTCAAAATATCGTCGTTTTTTTTTGTTTATTTTTTTTGTTTCTTTTTGTTTTTTTCTCAATCTTGTATTTTTTATTTTCAGAATGACATCTTCCAAGATTATGTTTATTTATTTTTTGTGTCAGGTCGGACAAGGTCGGCAATGCAATACTGAAAACAATGAAAGAAAAAATGGAAAAAGGACGAAATGCTGACTTGGCATTACACTGAAAGAAAAGAATAAAAAAAAGACCGTTGTGTTTCCAACAAGGGAGTCGCATGGCAGGTTACGAAAATGAAAATATTCAAATGTACAGCTTAACGATTAAGACATTTTTTTCTTCAGAACTAAGCCCGAGACTTAGACAATATCCTTATGGGCCTAATAGATGTAGAAGAACGTTTATCTTTTTTTTTCGGGGGGGGGGTCTTACGAGCGTTGTTTTCTTCAGGTGATTGGAATTTCGAGAGGCATGAAACGTGGAACTAGAACATTCTACTCCGGTGAACGATAGAAAGGTCAATTCGAAATTCCATTCACCTGAATGGTTAACAGCACATCAGATCAAATAATTGTTCTCTTTTGAGTTACAGGTTCGATTCCTGGAGGAGAAGCACATATTTTGTACGAAATTTCTCGAACATTCTGGCTGGTAAATATAATTGACAGTATTTAATTAAAAAAGAGCATTTACTTAAATAAATTATATATGTATAATAAACGTGCAAACGGAAAACATATTAAAATAATTAATTAAAAAAAGAGTTGGTGTTAATAAGGTCAGGGGAGGGGCTTATGACCCCCACCCCCGAGCTTTTTAACACCAACTCTTTTATTAATTGTTATTTACCCTATGAAGAATTTTTTCGACTTCCCAATTTTTAAGACACCCTGTTTATTACAAAGCCAGAAAAGTTCCGAAGCTCTTATTAATACTCTCCTTATATTAGTCACAAAACTAATAATGAATCAACCAATAATAAATAATCAGTCTATAAGACGCACCTTTGTCTAACACTAAAATGTAAACAAGACATAGAAGATACATTTCTCACCAAAAACTCATTTGATTCATGAAATAAAAATTAACGAGAAAAAAAATTCATGAAATAAAAATTGAAAAAAAAATATATTGAATAATATGTTCACACGTTTGTTCCCCAATATCTTACCATCAAAATTCTGGCATTTCAGCGTCCTGGTTAAGACGATAACATATATCCGCGTCCTGGGTAAGACGATAAGCTACGTCCAACAGCAAGGCCTCTGATCAGAAGGTTTTTGAGAAACGTTGAACCACCTCTTACTTGCTGGTATTCTCAGTTCCACCTGACCCGGGGTGGTAGCAACTGTTAGGGTCCCAGCTATGGGCAAATAGTTAATTCCGAAACTGGGGTCAAAACACTATGAAAGTATAAAAATACGTTTTATTACCCGAAATACTTTGTAAAAGAATTATTACTAGCAATACATTTTTTTTAAATATTACCAGCAATGTTTTTAAAAAAAATATTAACATCGATACAATTTTGAAAAAAAAATATTACTAACGATAGATATTTGAAGGAAAATTATTACCAGAAATAGATTTTTGAAGAAAAAAATATTAACAGAAATAGATTTTTGAAAGAAAATATTTCCAAGAATAAAAACTCTGTCGGCATTGAGGTTGATATGCTGTAAACCAAACCAAACCAAACCAAACCAAATCAAACCAAACCAAACCAAACCAAATCAAACCAAACCAAATCAAATCAAACCAAACCAAACCAAACCAAATCAAACCAAACCAAACCAAATCAAACCGCCATCTTAGAATATTAACACTTTGAGCATAGAACTATTCAAGATGTTTTGTAGTCTTCTAGAGAACTGAATATTTCTCACGAAATTCTATAAAGACTGAAATGATTGATTGGTTAGTTTTCTACGCTTATCGACTATTTAAAGATTATTTAAAGTCAGAAATTATTTTTAGGTTGTAAGTTATTTTTTTTTGTTAGTGTAGTAATAATGTGTTACTGATACAAATCCAACTAATTAACCTTTAGCTTGAGGGAGAAAAGGTGGATTCATACCTTTAACAAGTGTATTTGCGCGTAAGTTGAAACTCGGATCTCTGATTAACAATTCCAAGCCATTATCCATTACACCACCTGCACATCCAAGCTTACAGCACCTGGTATCCCCAAGCAGTCACCCATCTCGGTACTGACACGGCTTGATGTCGCTTAACTTCAGTGATCGTAAGGACAGATCATACTTATTATAAAACCCAGGTTGTGTTTGTTTGTGTGTGTGTGTGTGTGTGTGTGTGTGTGTGTGTGTGTGTGTGTGTGTGTGTGTGTGTGTGTACGTTTATATATTGGATAAGATTTCCTACATTTTTCAACTGATTTCAACAAAACTTCACATGATGACGTAAATTTGGAAAAACACAATTGTTTTTGCACGAAATCAATTTAAAAACACGATTAAGAGGCATCACGAGAATGAAAGGAGGACAGCTCATATCGCGTTATATTTATTATGAAACCCAGGTTGTTTGTGTGTGTGTTCGTTTATATATGGGATCGGATTTCCTACAGGAGGCAGATACATTGACCAACACAGCTGGAGACGAATCTCTAAATCTAGACTAACATACAGTATTTACTACTCTATTTATATGAATTGAGACATACCCATTATCGTCCGTACGTATGCTACATCAATATCTTATGTTGTTAAGACTGGCCGCCAATAACAAATCCTATAGGACTTGTGATTCCCTCAGAATCACCCCACTATATAGGTTAAATAAGTTCATAGAGAAGACACATCATTAGCTTACTCCCCTTTCTGTTTTTGTATATTTACTCATATTCTATTCTTATGCAAACGGTTTGCTGTCACTATACATTCTTTTATCATTACTATTAATTTATTACTAGTTTTAATTCAAATTATTATTGCTGCTTTTTATCCCGATACCATAGGTCAATAAACTTTTCATTATTAATATTTTTTCAGTACTAGTTTTATTTCATTTTATTATTGTTTTTTGTTTTTTTATATTTGATTTTGCTCCTGATTGTTTACCATATCGATCTGAAAATGTGATAAAGATTAATGGTAAAAATCTTTCTGTAAATTTATCTACCCAAGTTCAAAATTTCCACTGGATATCGCGCTGAAAGAAAATTTCAATCCTGACATGAATCAGATAGATAGATAGATAGATAGATAGATAGATAGATAGATAGATATGAACAAAATATAGAAACAAAAGATAGAAATGAGAAAAGATAATCTGTAAGAAGACAGATTCTATGGTCTTCTCAAAGTCCAAAATACGGGCTAATAGTTGGAGATAAGATAATCAAGAAAGTTATTTTCCTGGTGCCCGACTACATAAATTTAAGCGTGCTACTAGATTGGTAACTAGTTTGGTGTGGTTTGTTTTTATTTTACGGCATATCAAAACCTCAATGGGTTATTTAATCCCGACAATATATTTTTGTATTTTTTTTCAAATATGTATTGCTGGTAATAATTTTTTATAAAGTATTTCTGGCATTAAAATCTGTTTTTGACCTCAGTTTAGGGGTTAACTATTTACCAATAGCTGGGACCATAACAGGAGCTACCACCTCGGGTCAGGGTGGGCCTGAGAACACCGGCAATTAAGAAGTTGTTCCACGCTCCTCAAAACCTCCTTATTAGAGGCCTTGATGTTGGACGTAGTTTATCGTCTTACCCAGGGCGGTTGGTAACTAGGTCCTACCTGATTACTGTTGAATTAGATAAATGCAACAGTCAGTTCTACTCCAACAGCTTATTTTCTCGTACTTCCCATCTGTGGAACTCCTTTTCGTTTACTTGATTCCCTGATAACTACAATCTTCAAAAATGTAAATGCAACGTCAATCGCCATCTTCTATCATCTTGAATCCCGTTTATCTTTTGTCCTTTACTCAATCCTCCCTATATTGAGTCTTTTATCCCATTTTCACACCCTGTAATCCCCTGTGTACTAGTAGCATTCCCGCCTTGCTTGCAGTGAAATGATTAAAAAAAACAATAAAGAAATTTAAATATCTTAGAAGTCGCTCTCTAACAGACATGTCATTGACTTCTTCTGTCTTTTTTTTTTTATAAATACTTTCATGGCAATGGCTCCGAGGAGCTGCATTCGCTGGTTCCCAGACTTCATAAATTTATGCGTTCATCTAGGCTGGCATGCCGCTCTCACCCTTTCACTGTTGAAACTGTTAAATGTAGCCGTCTCTTCTACTCCAATAGCTTCATATCTCACACCTCTCGCCTGTGGAACTCCCTCTCCTTTTCTTTTTTCCCTGATAGCTATAAATTCCAACTATTCAAATGTAATGTCAATCGACGTCTCCAGATGCCTTGATCTATCCCCTATCCTTCTCTTCATCCTTTCCTCTATCACTCCTCTTTGCTCTCGCCCCAAATCCTCTGTAACCCCTTGGGTGCTAGTGGCTTCCCGCCTTGCTTGGGGTGAAACGATTAAAAAAAAAGTGTTTTAAAAGTTACTGAAATACTAATATCAATCCTCCTATATGTCAATGAAGGTTGGGCAATCTCCTCACAGATCAGGAATATGAACCTAAAGAAAGATTATCCAAATACCATGGAGAAGATGTGAGAAAACGCAAGCAAAACATGAGCAATAATACTTCGAATCGTAAAGAAACAATTAAAATCTCTAGATCACTTAATGAGGAAAGAAGACTTGGAATATTCAACACTCACAGGGTATATTGAAGGCTGGAGGTAAAGCGGAAAGCAGAAAATAACCTGCTTAATTAGTTTGTGTAAATGGAAAGTTAGCAAGAAGACTAACACTGCTGACAGGAACTTGTAGAGAGACATGATCACCAACGTTCTGAACTGACATGGCCCATAAATATTCGTCTACAAAATGGCGGGTAATAATGAAAATCACACTGACTGATAACATTTGGTTATCTGCTCACTCAATTATGTTCATTGTAAGAATACGGAGTGGAATGGGTCATATTTCTTTGAGTAGTCGTTAGCTGGAAGCGAAAGCTGGACAATCTCCTCACAGATGAATAGAAGACTTAAGGGTACAGAGATATTGTTCTAGGCTGAGAATACCATGGACGGAGCAAGTGTGCAACGATGAAGTTTTAATGAAAAAAGAGAGAAAAGAAACAAAACGGTCAGATGCAGACCATCAGAATTAGAGAGTTGAAATTTTTAGGGCAGAAAATAAGGAATGGAGGCTTAGAGAATATGACACTCACAGGACATATTGAAAGTAAGAGAGGCAGAGCGAAACAACGATTAACCTACCCAACGAGCTTCTGTAAATGGAACGGCGGAACAAGATCTTGTAAGATGATAAATATTGCTAAGAGTTACGACGAGGAGTGGAGAGCCATGATGGTTCATTTTCTGAAAAGAACCGGGCACATCGACGCGTTAGTTTCAATTGTTGCCTTTTGTCTTTTTGTGATATAACAACACTTAGTGTGTGTGTGTGTGTGTGTGTGTGTAACCCACAACAGATTAAATATAGATTTGTTTTGGCACAAGCCCAAAAGTATAGAGCAGCCAGCACACATCGTTTTCTATGTGTTGTGTCCCTTCATGACGTTACCGATCATGGTTCTCCACAACTTCCTGTCCTTTGCACTTCTTAGTAAGTTTTGTATTTTTATCCCCCAAATCCCTCTTCTGCCAACCATTCATCGGGTACGCCATGCGCTGCTTTCATCAATCGCTCTGACTTTCAATATCTCCTGTGAATATCAAATTTTCCCAGCCCTCTTTTCTCATTATGTAGACCAGAAATTTAAATGCTGTGTTTCTGATTAGAAGTATAAGTCTACTTTCTGTTTTCATTTTCTCTAAACCATTTGTCCTTGCATTGAATACTGTTGCCATATATGGTCTGGTGCCCCCGATGTTCTTCTCAAGGGTCTCGACAAAATCGAAAGACGGATATGCAATGTGATAGGTCCCAACCTGGCATCTCGAAACCAGTCACTTTCTCACAGACGTGATGTGGCTTCCCTCTGTCTTTTCTACAAATATTTTCATGGCAACTGCACTGACGAGCTATTTTCACTGGTGCCCCACCTGCATGAATTTAAGCGTGCTACTAGGTAGAAATCTCCGTTCTACCGTTTTACTGTCGAAACAGTTAAATGTAACCGCCTCTTCTACTCCAACAGCTTTTCTCTCGCACTTCCCGACAGTTGAACTCCCTTCCTCTTACTTCCTTACCTAATAACTATAATCTTCAGAAATTTAAATGTAATGTCAATCGATATCTTCTGATGGCTTTATCTTGATCGCCGTCCTTCTCTTTATCCTTTCCTCAAACACCCCTCTTTTCTCTTACTTTCACTCTCTGTAACCTCTCCCTCTTTACTATTACTTTCACTCTCTGTAACCTCTCCCTCTTTACTCTTACTTTCACTCTCTGTAACCTCTCCCTCTTTACTCTTACTTTCACTCTCTGTAACCTCTCCCTCTTTACTCTTACTTTCACTCTCTGTAACCACTCCCTCTTTACTCTTACTTTCACTCTCTGTAACCTCTCCCTCTTTACTCTTACTTTCACTCTCTGTAACCTATCCCTCTTTACTCTTACTTTCACTCTCTGTAACCACTCCGTCTTTACTCTTACTTTCACTCTCTGTAACCTCTCCCTCTTTACTCTTACTTTCACTCTCTGTAACCTCTCCCTCTTTACTCTTACTTTCACTCTCTGTTACCTATCCCTCTTTACTCTTACTTTCACTCTCTGTAACCACTCCGTCTTTACTCTTACTTTCACTTTCTGTAACCTCTCCCTTTTTACTCTTACTTTCACTCTCTGTAATCCATTGCGTGCTACTGGCACTTCCGCTTTGCTTAGGGTGAAATGCTTACAAAAATAAAATACTTCGTATTTACTCACATGTTCTGTCCATGGTATTCCCGGCATTCTTCTGTAGAAACCATATTCCTGTTGCTCCAGGTCTCTTCTTCATCAGAGAGGGGTTTGACCAGAACTCCCTGCCATATGGGAGAAACCATTATTACAAAGCAGTTCAGTGCTTTTTTCTTCGTTTGTAACGAGATTTTCCTGTTTCTTAATATTTTGCTTACATTTTGGAATGGATAGCGGCTCGGACTGAGGAATCAGAGAGCTGAGTTCGAATCCCAGTCGAATCTATTACATTCACTTACGTGCTAATATCTAGGGAAAGGTATGAATCCTCTTCTTTCCCACTCAACTATGGGTAAAAATCAAGACAGACAGGGTTCTATAGCCTTGGATGGCAACTGGTCTACCGCAGAAAGAAATGGCAACCTACTGCGGGAAAAAAATCTGCTTAGGCGATCATGTATCTTTCGATACATGATCGCCTAAGCGTGTATCACGCATGGCACACAACTGACTGAATCTTCGGATTTCAGTGTCGTGTTTTCTGCCATCTCTTAAAACGCCCTCCAATGAAAAGTTCTCAGACTAACTAAACTCCTTAGTTCCACCAGTTCTTACCTTCACTGCTAAGACCTGCCATGCTTCACACATTGTAGTTTACTTTCATTTCCTCCGTATTAGTAAGTTCCACTGTTTCCCGAAAATAATTGTAGAACCGACGCCATATAGGAGTTTTTTTCCTCATCAATACAATCCTAATCTGTTCAATATATATATATTCAAATGGTTTTATAAAAGAAAACTTAGGAACATTTTAATATCTGGTTAACAATTATCATGTCATAGTGAGCAATTGTCTCGTTTGAATGTCATATCAGAATAGAAAAAAGTTTTCTTTGGTAAATACATCGACTAGTTAATTTTGATGCATGACAACGCCCATCCTTGTGTTGTAAATGTGATGTAGCATACGTTCATAGTGCGGAGATGAGAAGTTCTTCCTCACGCGGCATATTCTCCAGCCCCCTTCACTTTTGGCATTTATTTGATTTGCTCATTCCTTGATAGCCATTTCGCGACGTCGAAGTGCCCTAATAATTTTCTAAACGTTGCTTAGATGTGGTACAAGGCCGAAAGTATGGTGCACTCATTGAGGATCGAACTTATTACTTAGTCTTAATTGCTCTTAGTCAATCACCATGCGCTTATCAATAATATCGATACAGGATATTAATAAATGTATAAGCTATCTTCTTCATCTATCCGCATAAAATTTGCCCCTTACACTTTGGGCTTTGTACAGGATGAACTTCATTGTAAAAAAAAAATTAATTTTCTTTTACTTGCTTGATTTGGGCGTCTAGATAATTAGTTGGACTGTTCTTTTTGCTGACAACCATACATTCTGTCTTCATACAATTGAGGGTTAGTCCTTTCTTCTCGCTTTCCTTTACTACCTTCTGAAGGAGTTTCTATAGTTCCCTTAGTGTCTCAGCTATCAATATCAGACTCACTACTCATAAATTGCTAGACCGACTTTCTAACCACTATACTATATCGAGTTATACACGATATTTACAAATCACTTGCATAAAGTGTAAAGAATTACCAAAACAAAAACAAAAAATTACAAAAGAGAAAAAATACCCGATGACAGCAAAATGATGAAGCATAAAGTGCTTTTCTAAAAACTACTTCAGTTTTAGACGCATTCTGCAAGCTAAACTATTGAATATCCAACTTCAGTGGGTCTTAATCAACGTTCTCAGCATGTCCTTAATCTTACTAAGACATGGGGCGATGCCTCTTACGGCCTAAGACGTAGCATAAGCGAAATAAATCAGGCGGCATTGAAATGTAGCTGCTATGTCCTCTGAGGTCACACCTGTGCGAAATTATATATAAAGCAGCGCTATTCTCTCGGTACCAGCAGAATTAATTAATGACAACTGATGTTTTTTTTTTTGTTTTTTTTTTTGTTTTTGTTCTTTTTTATGTTTTTTTTTTTGTCGATTTAGTGCATGTAAACGGCGGGGGAAAATTACACGGACAGTCATGGTTAAAAAACAAAAAAAAAACAAAACAAATAAAAAAACACACAAAAATTGGTTTTAAAAATGTATTTTATGCTTATTTTCGTTTTAATGATATATATATATATACCCGATAATTGCAAAAGTTCGTACCCGGTTATTTTTTAATTGTTTCACCCCTCCCCACTCACGCCAGCAAAGCAAAACCAGAACGTCGTAGGGTTAAAGAGTGTGAGTAAAAGTGAAAGTGAAACTGGAAAAGAACACTGAGCTTGGGGAGGCTTGGAAACAATAATGATACAGAGTACAAAAAGATAGAAGATGGCAAGTGACGCTGCATTTAAATTCTTGATGATTGTAGTTATCAGGAAAGAAAGAAATCGGAAGGGACTTCCATCAATGGGAAGTGCGAGAAAAGAAGCTGCTGCTTCAAGCTAGTTCAACAGTAAAAGGATGAGACCTGTTCGCCAGTCTAATAGCACGCTTAACTTCAGGTAGGCGGGGAACTAAGGGGGAAAAAGCCCATCAGAATGACTGCCATGAAAATATTTGTAGAAAAGACAAAGGGAGGCCACAAGATGTCGGTTAGAATATGACTTAAGTCGAGATGCCAGATCAATATCGCTTACATTGCAGACCTTTCCTTTTTGGATTTTTTCAAGAATTTCGAGATTTACAGCAAGGGCGCCAGACCAGATATGGCAACAGTATGCAATACACTGACTAATGCTATACTTATAAATGTAAAACTTAAAAAAAAACATAAACAATTGCAACAAAGCACATGTAACTAGTATATTTATTATTCTTAGTATTAATATTAAGAATAATAAATATATTAACGATCCACACTAGTAAAATCTAAGTGGTTTGGAAGGGACTCCCAACAGTACTAGAAAGAGCTATAACAGTGACTAGAGAAACCAAATTTCCTTAAAAAATTTGTTTTAAGACTATAAATTTTAATCGGTAAAGATAACTGTTTCGCTGAATGAATATCGAATGTCTTCCGTATGGAAGCCACTAATTTCACTCGTAAAATAAATGATGAAATTTGTTAGTTCTCAGAAATTCAGTATCTCTCTATATTTCTGAGATGAAGTATAATGTACACTATTTACATTATTCGGACTATTATCCTCATCTTCGTCACCATATTTATTACACCGTTTCGGCCGTTGTACGCTCCGGTCTTCTTCAGATAGTTGGAATGTCGAACTGAACTCTTTATTTAGCTCACTGGGGTAGCCTTAACCGGGTATTGAACTCACACTCTTTGGGTCCTGTCAATGGATCTAACTAACGCCTTTATTCACTGTGCCATGTGTCCTTGAGGACTTCAGAAATTGTTGTATAACTCTTATTTTTAGAAAATAAAATAAAATTTATTAAACTCCAAAGAATAACGCTAATGTACGACTTCGTCACTAGCTATTCTCTATTGTGCTATGTAAAGATGGACTCTGACGAGAAACATTTTCTGGCGTGACACAGTGAACCAACTTTCCTTACAGTAGACATAGCAATTGATTCGATATAGTCTCCTGTCAGTAGAAAACGTGAGGACAAGAAGGCCAAGAAGGCCAAGATGGCGGCATTGATTTTTTTTCAATTTTCTAAATGAGCACGAATTTTTTTAATGATCTACTATATAATAAAGAAACTAATATTATGAAAACTGCTTTTGTTAATAAAAATAAATAAACGAAAATTAAACAAGGGTTACATTATTGAATTTAGCATTTTTAAAATGATACTCATTTGAACATGATACACACAATGGAGTTGTGCATTCTTTTCAGCAAAACAACATTTTTATCCTGTTTTCTCTTCGAGAAACATACTGTCTTTTGCCTGATCATCCAATTGTCAAATATTCCAGGAAATGATGTAACGTCATAAGTCCTGAAGGGACCAATTTGTCATTTCGACACGAATCGTGAATAAATGACGCCCGTATCGCTGGGAAATATTTATATCATGAATCGATGATATTTTGTGATATCCAAACATCAGTTGATGACTTCCCGCTAGCACAACCATCAACAGCATAGAAACAGTTCCATCCGATCAATTTCACCCGCAAGGCTTGGGCTAACATTATGTGGTTTTCAGGCACTTCTCCAAAGGTGGCCTGTGCTAAGCTTGCTAGATCGCCAGGCTGATATTTTCAAGAATTCAATTTCCACACAAACTGACCACGGTTAAAATCGAACCCGGGTCTTAGGACCAAAGAGCGAACTTTCTAATCGTTCCCACCGCTCACAATTTAGCGGCACTTTCGATTTAAAGTAATGATCTTTCGATACGCATATATATATATATATATATATATATATATATATATATATATATATATATATATATATATATATATATATATATATATATATATATATATATATATAAAAGAAAGAAGTTGTAGTGGTTCAAACGAGAGAAAAGTATGTATATTAAAAAGAAGAGAAGAGAGGTGCCGCAAACGTTTTTAGTTGTAATGTGGATTTATTTAGAAAAAAATATTATGCTTTGTTTTACATAATTTTACTAAACGTGTTTCTGGTCTCGTGACTGCCTTCAGGTAAAAGCGGACATTTCCACATATTATTAAAAATAATTAATTTTTTCTTTTGTTTTTCTATGTTAAATATTCTCGATATGAGACATTTTCTGTGTTAGTAATCCGAATTTATATATATATATATATATATATATATAATCATCTATAGACTGTCTCGCTGTATCACAGCTCTTCATCGTGGCTAGACGTCCGATTGCTTCAAGCCGGGATCGAAACTCGAACGATTTGGCATCAGTCAGAGAGAAAGGGAAATTTTAACGTTTTTTCTACGAAATAGCCCAGAGGCCCGGAGAGCTGAATTCAGTTGAAGATCAATGCGTTAATAACAGAAGGCGCTACTGTTTTTAAAATTACCCTCTTCTCAAGAGAGCTCAACCGGAATTCCTGGAAGCATATATATTGTTATCCACAATCTGTTTCTCCGTATCACAGTTCTTCAGTGTGGCTATATATATATATATATATATATATATACAGAGAGAGGGGGAGAGTGAGAGGGAATAGAATAAGGAACAAATAGAAAATGTTTGTTTCGATTATACTTAAGCTTCATCAGAAATAAAAGCGAAAATGTTAAATTAATAAACGTTTTCTATTTGCTCCTTAGCCTATCATTCTGTCAGATTCTAAAGATATATATATATATATATATATATATATATATATATATATATATATATATATATATATATATATATGGATGAAAGCTAACGTAACAAATTTAGTTAGATGATGTCCTAAAGGACGAAATACGTGACACGAAAACTTTTCCCACTGTCAACATTTACCCCAATATTGTTCTTGATATATAAAAAATATATATATCGTTATCTTATACACACACACACACACACACACACACACACACACACACACACATATATATATATATATATATATATATATATATATATATATATTATAATATATATTTTTGTGTGTATGTGTGTTTACATATAAAAAGAAAAGAGATATAAAGTTATAGATAGGTAGATAGATAGATATATATGATACTATGTAAATTTTTGTCCTTGGGTAGCAATTTCTAATTTGCTTACGCCTAGAAAATATTAAAAATGGCTAATATTTCCTTTAAACCTTTCTTTTGTGACCAGGATAATGATATTTATGAAATTTACCTATTCCCACTGGGAAAAGAGCCGAATGTGAACATTCTCGTTCAAACAAATTCGTAACAAAACGACATATGATTCAAATATAGCATTTATTTTAATCTAGGATTACACAAGCGCGACCACATAAAATTTAGAAAGTAGCAGTTTTTCGCGATTTACGCTTATACTGTAAATTACTTTCCCGAATCAGTCCCCAAATATATCCCCCCACCCCGTCATGTTATCATTTTACCTTGGTTTGCGGCAGTCAAAGTCCGTGTATTCTGGTAGAAACGACCGCCTTACACAATGTTCTCCTTGAATTTATCAAGATGAACGTCAAGGATATGGACTTTGAGGGACATCTTGCAGTTCATTATACCGTACTTCTTTTTTAGAGTAGTTTCCCAGTGGAGGCTTGTATTTCACTAAGTCGGTCCTAAAGTAGGTTCGACGTACAAAACGTTAGGAACTTGATCTAATAGGTAATGACGCGGAGAAATCTAGTTGTGGTCGCTGATATTTTTAGTATCCGACTAACGGTTGTCCGACATCGACTGACTGACCAACTCACTGAGCGATATTCAGTCACCCTCCACGAAGGCATCATGTGGCACAAGGCCGGTTTAACGTGGGATCTCCGAGCCCGTGGGCTCGGCCAAAAATATGCCCTTTTAAAACCCGTATAAACGGGTTCAGGGTCGGTTTACTTCCCCGAAAGAGAATCCGCCCTTCGGCGTAGCCTCTTTCGGGTCCCTCGCCTCTCGAAGGCAGAGAGTTCAACAGATCAGCCAGTCGACTGACTGACCAACTCGATATTTATTCCCCACCCCAACACCACGAGGGCATCATGTGGCACAAGGCCGGTTTAACGTGGGATCTACGAGCCCGTAGGCTAGGCCAAAAATATGCCCATTGAACCCGTATAAACGGGTTCAGGATCGGTTTACCTCCCCGAAAGAGAATCCGCTCTTCGGCGTAGCCTCCTTCGGCTTCCTCCCCGCTCGAAGGCGGAGTTCAACCGATCAGCCAGTCGACTGACTGACGATATCAGTCACCCCACCCCACGAGGGCGTCATGTGGCACAAGGCCTTTTTAACGTGGGCTCTCCGAGTCCGTTGGCTCCGCCAAAAATATGCCCATTGAACCCGTATAAACGGGTTCAGGGTCAACCGATCAGACTGTCGACCGACATCGACTGACTGACTCACTGAGCGACCCAGCTATTACTCCTACTTATTATAGGTGGGAGAGTCTATTAGCAATAGAATAGGTGTGTTCCACTATAACTTCTTCACCAGCATTTAAACAAGCTCCACATAACTTTCGGCCATATGATTCTCCAGGAAGCCCCGGATTCAACGCGGCTTTCTTCGTCATAGTAAGCTTTGTGGGGAATTCTTTGCTCTCCATGATCATCTATATTTGTGGTCTGGCTTTGATTTTTGCCGTATACAGCTTAAAGGGAAAAAACTTGAAGGTAACAGAAGGCGGAAGGAACCTTACATGGAGCTGTGACACTTTTTTTTCATAAGGCCTAATTGCAGTGGAGTAAGCAATAATTTACGGGGGTTCAAAAGTGGTTCCAATTTGATATTTTTCCTCACCACACTGAATTCAGTCTGCTGTGGTCAGTCTTGCCTGTGGCAGTGTACCACGGTGTTTCCGATGTTCCAGTGGCAAAAATAACACTGAAACTTCCTAAAGCCGCTTTGGAGATCCATCAGGAAATCCACCATCCCGAAGTCTCCGATAACCGAACTCTTCCTATTTCAAGGTATCTAGCAAGATCTTCACACTACTGTATTCCTCTTTGAGCTGCACCGGGTTGGCCAGCAGAAGCGACGGATACATATTCCCGCTATGAAGCAGCGCGGTTTTGAGGCTCCTGGGTGGATCTGTCGATGAAGGGGCGCCACTCGCCGCGATTACAGTCGATTTGCCTCGAACAGACCAGTCACATTGTGGCAGAAGCAAAGTGCATCTTGACTGGTGAAGAAGGCTTCAAAATCAATGAAGTTTTCAATGATCTGCGACTTGCACACATTCATCTAATAAATTCCACTGCTTGTGTCTTAACGTCAAAAGGTCTTTGGATTTTGTCAGACGAAGATCTCTTGTTAGGTCTTTGAGGTCTTTTTGCTTGGTGTACAATGGCTTTTTCTCATCAGTTGGGCCACTGTAATCTAGATCAATGACTTCATCCTCTTCTAAATTGCTGTTCTCTTCTGAAGACTCTCTCTCTTTGGAGGGGGGCGTACGGGGAGCTCAGAGCAGTGTGACATTGCGGCTATGGATGACAAAAGGTTTTGATATATGGTAGCAGGCGCATTTTTGCTAGCCCGACGTTTGGAAGAGTCCACCATGCAAAAGCAGCAATTCCTTGAATGGTTAGTTGGTTCTCTTCAAATTTGCGAATTTCCTGGTTCTATTTTTCCCTCTCTACCTCTCTGCAAAGGAGAAAAAATAAAAATATGAGTATAAAAATACAAAAACAAATATATTTTGCCAAGTGTTATTGAAACATTTTTAAATATCACATTTTTAATTTTTGAAATTACTAAAATTCTGACTTTGAACCCAATTAATATTCCGTATTTTTATAGCGAACGATCCAGTATAGAAATCATCCATGATACTGT
>CAHIKZ030005305.1:2965000-2982500 GCA_903632075.3 Acanthosepion pharaonis
ATATCTCAAAACTATAAGCACTTAAATGCATGTACAGACAGAAGCGAATTGGATTCGTAGTGAAAAAAAAAGAATAAAATGATGAAAGGTATATGGAATGAAAAAAAGGAAAAACTTACAAAGTAACAAAAAGAGAGAAAGAAAGTAAGAATGAAAAAAAAGAAGAAATGAGAAATTTAAGGAAGAAAGAAGATTTGAAGAGTAGAAGAAACAAAAGAAAGAAAGAAAGAAAGAAAGAAAGAAAGAAAAAAAGAAATGAGAAATTTAAGGAAGAAAGATTTGAACAGAGTAGAAGAAACAAAAGAAAGAAAGAAAAAAAGAAAGAAAGAAAGAAAAAATGAGAAAATTAAGGAAGAAAGAAGATTTGAACAGAGTAGAAGAAACAAAAGAAAGAAAGAAAAAAAGAAAGAAAGAAAGAAAAAATGAGAAAATTAAGGAAGAAAGAAGATTTGAACAGAGTAGAAGAAACAAAAGAAAGAAAGAAAAAAAGAAAGAAAGAAAGAAAAAAATGAGAAATTTTATGAAGAAAATTTGAAAAGAAAGAAAAAAAGAAAAAAAAAAAAAAGAAAAAGAAAAAAAAAAAAAGAAAAAATGAGAAAATTAAGGAAGAAAGAAGATTTGAACAGAGTAGAAGAAACAAAAGAAAGAAAAAAAGAAAGAAAGAAAGAAAGAAAAAAGAAAGAAAGAAAAAAATGAGAAATTTTATGAAGAAAGATTTGAACAGAGTAGAAGAAACAAAAGAAAGAAAGAAGAAAGAAAGAAAGAAAGAAAGAAAAAAAAAAAGAAAGGAAGAAAGAAAATTTGAACAAAAAAACAAAAGAAAAGAAAGAAAAAAAAAAAAGAAAAGAAAAGAAAAGAAAAGAAAGAAAAAAAAGAAAAAAGGAAAAAGAAATTTGAAAAAGTAGAAGAAACAAAAAGAAAGAAAAAAAAAGAAAAGAAAGAAAAAAGAAAGAAAAAAAAAAATGAGAAATTAAGGAATGAAGAAAATTTGAACAGAGAAAAACAAAACAAAAGAAAGAAAGAAAGAAAAGAAAGAAAGAAAGAAAGAAAGAAAAAAAAATGAGAAATTTAAGGAAGAAAGATGATTTGAACAGAGTAGAAGAAACAAAAGAAAGAAAGAAAAAGAAAAAAGAAAGAAAGAAAGAAAGAAAAAATGAGAAAATTAAGGAAGAAAGAAGATTTGAACAGAGTAGAAGAAACAAAAGAAAGAAAGAAAAAAGAAAGAGAGAAAGAAAGAAAGAAAAAAAGATAGAAAAATGAGTAAATTAAGGAAGAAAGAAAATTTGAACAGAGTAGAAAAACAAAAGAAAGAAAGAAAGAAAGAAAGAAAAATGAGAAATTTAAGGAAGAAAGATGATTTGAACAGGGTAGAAGAAACAAAAGAAAGAAAGAAAGAAAGAAAAAAGAAAGAAAGAAAGAAAGAAAAAATGAGAAATTTAAGGAAGAAAGAAGATTTGATGAAAGTAGAAGAAACAAAAGAAACAAACAAACAAATTAAAGAAAAGAAAGGAAAAAGAAAAACAGAAGAAAATTGAAGAAAATTAAAAAAACAGTAAAGAAAGAATCGAAGAAACAAAATAGAGAAAAGGAAAAAGAAAGAAAGAAAGGTAGTAAATAAAGGTAGAAAAATTGAAGAAACAGAAACGAAAGAATTGAAGGATCAAAATAGAAGAAAGAAAGAAAGAACTAAAGAAAGAAAGATAAAAAGGAAAGAAAGAATGAACTAAAAAAAGAAAGAAAAAAAGAAAGAAAGAGAGAAAGAAAGAAAGAAAGGGGAAAAAAGAGGCAGAAACAGAAAAGAGGGAAGAACGCATGAAAAGAAGTATACAACCAAACGACGAGGAAATGAAAATGAAAGAAAAGAAACAAAGTAAATGAAAGAGAATAAGAGTGAAAATGAGTTTTAAAATATATGGAATTAGGAGAAAAAAAAAAAGAAACATCAACTAAACGGACGACAAGCAAAAAAAAAAAATACGAAAACTGACGTGGTCTGAAGGTGAACACTTATCCCAAAAAAATGGCGGAATGTTTAACTGGGTGACGAGGGGTAAGAAAATTAGATGCGGGTTCTTAGCGCACCGGGAAAAGAAGGAGCCACATTGACAGGAGATCACTTGTCTCAGGAAAGAATCTATGAGGTAATAAAAGTTAGAGCGGCTGAAGTAAGCTTAACACTATATACTACGATGTCGAGGGCTGAATAAGAAAGAAAGAAAGACAGAAAGAAAGAAAGAAAGAAAGAAAGAAAGAAAGAGAGAAAGAAAGAAAGGAAAAAAATGACAAATGAAAAACTATTTTAAAACTATGCTGGGGACAAGAATGAGATGGAAACAAGAATTAGTTAAAGACGAGAAAGAATAAGAATAAAGAAAACTGTTAGACATTCTAAAGCTAAGCAAAGTATTAAGAAACAGGAAAATTTCGTTACAAACAAAGGAAACAGTGTTGAACAGTTATTTAATATCAATCTTCCTATATGGACAATGTTGGACAATCTCCTTAGAGACGAAGAAGAGATTTGAATGAACAAAAATGCTGAGACTAACATAAACCGAAGATGTGAGTAAAGAGAAATTTTTAAGGATACCGTAAACAAAAAGGACGCTTATAATTAGCTTCCGAAAGGAAGGGTTCAGACGTCTCGGGTATATAATGAAGAAAGAGGGCTTGGAGAACTTGACACTAACAGAACATACTGAAGGCAACATGGATAGAAGTTAACAGCCAGTGACATACTTGGCCGAACAGGGACTAGGACAGATATCGAAAATGCAAACTACATAAGATAGGAAATTGTAAGATAGAAAGTTCTGGAGAACATTGATCGCTCACTTTCTGGATGGATACGGTACAAAAAAGGAGAAAAAAAGGATGTTAGAGAAAAAAAGTGGCATTTGAAGAAAAGGATGAGAATGTTATAGAAGAGTAGCAGCAAGAGGAAGAAATAATAATAATAATAATAATAACTGGTATGAACACCACCCAGACCCGGTTACGGAGATAGGACCTGTTACAATTCTATGGGACTACACAATACACACTGACAGAACAATCAAGGCCAACCGCCCAGATATTGTTATTAAAGACCACAAACAAAAACGGTGCCTCCTTATTGATATGGCAGTCCCTGCCGACTGCAATGTATCTTTGAAGATATTCAAAAAGTTGTCAAAGTACAAGGACCTTGAAATAGAAATCTCGAAAATGTGGCATATGGGAACATCAACATTCCCTGTTGTAGTTGGAGCCCTAGGACTGGTTGGAAAAGATTCCAGTAGACTAATTGAAGGGATTCCTGGAAGTCCATGCCTCAAGGAGATACAGAAAATTGTTCTGACAAGTACAGCCCACACCTTACGAAGGGCTTTACCTATGTAATCTTTTTTTTTTTTTTCAGTGGAAAGTGTCATGACGCCATTTCTAACCTTAGGTCCCAAGGGACCCGGAAAGAAATGTAAACGCCAGAAATCAAAGGAAATAATAATAATAATAATAATAATAATAATAGGAATAAAAAAACAAGTATAAAAGAATAGGAACAGCGATAAAATGGAAACAACACAAACTACATCCCTGCCATCAAGTCAATAAGTGATATAGCTACAATCTAGAGACAATCTTAGTATAGGAAATGAATAAAATAGGCCTGGACTTTAACATCCAGGCATGACTTGGTAAGAGTGGGGATCCCCTGGGCAGTATGCAAAAGAATGAGGTTTGTATATGCACACCAACGATGTATTCCATATTTAGATCTGCAATGACAATAAAATATCTTTGTTATTCAAAGAAATGACGCAAACCAGGCCACAAAATCAAATGCAATCATTACAAATAAAGAAGGTAAGTTATGTCACTGAAATATATAGGACGGGGAACGATGCATAAATGCTACCAGCCACAAAGCCGAAGAGTGTATCGGAAAACAAAAAATAATTGCTCTCCCACTGTCGAAACGTAGTTTCCCTGTACGCATTTCTATAAATATTTTCCTGATAATTATTCTGATGAACTTTTTTCTATGGCACCTAGACTTTATGAATTTAAGCATACTACTAGATTAGCGATATTTAAATAGGCTAGATGTAACCATAAGTTCTATGCTAACAATTTCTTCTATCGCACTTTCCGCTCGTTGGAAATCTCTTCCGGCTTCTTGCTTGCCAGTGATGATATTTAAAAATTTAAATGCAATGTCAATCGTAATCTTCTGTTTTCTTAGTTCCGGTGCTCTTATTGTTTTTTTTATTCTACAATTTTAACATTAAATATTCGCTTTCCGGAAAAGCAACCAACTTTTTGATTCATTAACGTTTTAGTTTCGTGATTTACATAAAATTATTACAAATATGGTTTTCTTTTAAGAAAATAACATCAAAATTCGACATTCTGTTACGGTTTTAAATACTCTACCAAAATCAATTCATTTAAAGGAAAAAACGTGGTTTCGGATCACTAACACCTGATAGAGAAAAATCGAGTTATTTTAACATATTTCGTCACTAATGCTTTACCATCAGACTAAACAGACCTTAAACGTTCTTTACCATCAGACTAAACAAACCTTAAACATGTTTTGCCATCAAAGTAAACAGACCTTAAATGTTCTTTACCACCAGACAAAACAAACCTTAAACATGCTTTACCATCAGACTAAACAGAACTTAAATGTTCTTTACCATCAGACAAAACAAATCTTAAACATGCTTTACCATCAGACTAAACAGACCTTAATTGTTCTTTACCATCAGACTAAACAGACCTTATACGTTCTTTACCATCAGACTAGACAAACCTTAAACATGCTTTACCATCAGACTAAACAGTAATGACCGAAGAGAGGGATATTGAACATATACTACACTGAGTACCATTATTTCTTGAGCACTTAGTTAGAATTGATGAATTAGGAAATCTGAGTAATACTTTAGGCGGCTCAAAAAGTAGTAATGATGAGGCCGCCTGAGAAAGAATGAGTTCAAAATTACTGAATATTTAATTTGATTTGATTGATTCATTTTTCGGCTCTTCAACCCTTTGCGGGTTATTTAAAGTCAGAAAATATTTTTAGATTGTAAGAATATTTTTGAAGATAATAATAATGAGATAATGATTTACTCATACACGTATTATTAATTAACCCATAGATGGGGAAAGAAGAGGAGGATTTATACTTTATCCAAGGATATTTGCGCGTAACTGAATATAACCAAGCCAATTGGAATTAGAACTCCAAGCAGTTATCCATTACATCTAAGCTTACAACCCCTGGTATTCCCCGGCAGTCACCCACCTGGGTACTGACTAGATTCGACGTTGCTTAACTTCGATGATCGTACGAGGACCTTTTTTCAACGTAATATGGCCGTAAGCCTGAATATTTAAGGGTACTTGCTGATGTCCAGTCTTCATCTGTAACCATAAAATATCTGGCGTGTCATGTAATTTTTTGAAATAATAATAATAATAATAATAATAATAATAATAAAGTATCCAGATGGACCAGACATCGATGTTCGCCAAACATATCAATAGCTTAGAAGCAGTAGTTTAAGAGGGAGTCAGAAAGCCTTATTTATGGCATCACAAGACCAATGTCTTAAAATTACCAGACTAAAATAAAAAAAAACATAGCTTAAACCCTGCCTGTCTCTTCTGCCATAAATTTGATGAAACTGTTGACCCACATTGTATCAAGTTGCCCAGTCATTATTGAGAAAGAATACATTATTAGACATGACAGGCTACGACAATATATTCATTGGCATGTCTGTTCGAACGATGGTATTGAAGTTCCAGATACGTGATACAAACACCAGCTGAATGATATCACAAATGCTGATGATGAGACTATACTGTGGAATTTCCCAATCCTCACAGACAGGAAAATTGATGCAAATAGACCAGGCATAGTTATAAAAGATTTTTAAAAAAGGAACCTGCCAATTAATTGATATGACTTGCCCACAGTATTCCAATTTTTCTAACAAAAATATCCCAAAACTGTCAAATTATAAGGACCTGCAACTCGAAGTAAGTCAAACGTGGAATCTTAAAACTATGATTATCACTGATGGTTTCATTTTTTCTCCAAATTAAGCGACGTTTGTACACTTCTATATCATTATGTTGGGTATGATATCGAAGTGTACCGATAATCGTCTGAGTAAAATTATTGAACACATCAGCACCTCAGAGCTACAAAAGATTAACTGCACATATCTGCAAAACCCTCTTGATCTGATCTGAAATGTCACATATGTGCATAGATAACTCTTCTACAGTGCCCTTTTCCCTCAGAGACCCCAGAGAGGACTTGGTAATTAAGCACTTACAATTACTCGCTGGCATGATACCACAAATAATAATAATAATAATAATAATAATAATAATATTTAGAAAAGGCGGGATTTAAGGAAAGAAAACGAACAGAAAAACAGGGCTTAACAATGTTCCGATAATGTGTCTGTTTTCTACAAGTTATGTTTAAAATTTGCGTAAAAGTATAAAATAAGATATCTGTTATGGGACCTTACCCATAATAACATAATGGACTATTCCATACGTAATAAATACTGCGCCTCAAGAGGAAGCAGGGAGTTCAGTCTGAAATCTGAAGTGAGGTCCGTCAGAAGTCCGTCAGGAGTCAGTCAGTCAGTCAGAACGAGTCAGTCAGTCGAGTCAGAGGCAGTCCGAAACAGAGTCGCGTTCAGACAATTACTACAAGACATTGGAATAGTGATACTGGTCGAGACTACATTGTTCTCCCTACTAAACCTGATTGTTCGTACTAACACTTTCTACGTCTCTGTAGATATTCCTGTTTGTAATATATCTGTGTTATTCCATATCTGTGTTCGAGTTCTTCTTTATTGGTTCTACCTTGGACCATCACCGTGGTACAAGGACTTTGACCATAACAATATCAAAAAACAAGTCTTTGTACAAACGTCGCTTACTTTGGAGAAAAATGGTTGGACTGGTAATCAACGCAACAAAACGAAGCCAACGTGAATGAAATGCAACTGAAATGTGAGTAACATGATTGAAGTGTTACTTTATTTGATTAGTGAGTAATAGCAATGAAGCAAAGAGTTTAGTATAAATCTTATTGAACTTTCCTGTCGAAATATTGATATCCATTGTTAAAGACTGTTTCTTTTTCATAATAATGGAAGAGTCATGTTAGTCATTTTGTTTACTAATACTACTCTACTAATAATAAATGTCGTGATACTACACAAGGAATGACTCTCGTGGCTTCTCATTGTAACTGGTGTACAAGTTTTGCCTTGATTAATATCAGCTACAGTAAATTACCCGTTCGATACTACAGATTGGTTTGATCTGGACTTAACACGTTGACTGCAAGACGCCAATTATAAAATTTGACACCAGACGTAAACTCGTTGATGGCGACCGCAGATGTATCAGCGAATTCTTAACACAACTCATAGACGGCGTCATAAACTTCCAATCTATTAGTTTGAAGAATATGGCAGCCGAGGCATCTTTAGTGTCACATGTAGTTACATTTGAAACTTCCTTTATCGCAGACCTCCCGAGCGAACTGGATTACCAAAACTTTAGGGATTTAAAACTGGACACCATCTGCAAGAATTTGCGCTGCTTTTGTCAACATCTCTAACGATTGCGCACATTTGGCTGCGGTGCATATGCTGGTTATACACTTATCAGACTGGTTGTAATGGTGGGTATATCGTTCTTCGTATATTTTTATTCCAGCGTTAATCTGCTGCACTCTCAGCCAATAATAATAATGATAATAATATAAGACTTTATGAATTTAAACGTAGTACTAGATTTGTAGCACGGACTCATCATTTTCAGGTTGAAATGGCTTTGTGTAACCGTAGGTTCTATGCTAACAGTTTCTTCTCTCGCGCTTCCGGCTTTTTGGAAATCTCTACTGCCCTCTTACTTTTCAGTGTTGATCTTCAAAAATGTAAATGCAATGTCAGTCGTTATCATCTGTCTTCTTCATTTTTGTTCTTTTATTATCCTCTCTCCTTAATAGTATTTTTCTTTTCCCATACTCTCTAACACACAGTAACCCCTCGCGTTTTAGTGGCTTTATTGCCTTGCTTGAGGTAAAATGATTAAAATAAAACAGAAACGGATTTTTTTTATTTTACATTCCCAAAGGTAAAGTTGGTGCAACAGAATCAAATCAAATTAAACTTTAAAGTTTTAATAATGCTTCCGTTTTTCTAATACATTTTTCACAATCTTTCGTCTTAGTGGGTTTATTATCTTCCTTGGGGTGAAATGATTAAAAAAATGGCCTGATGTTACGCAAGGTATATTTCTCGTGGCTTCTGGTATTAAATTGATTGGTACTTTTAATATGCACACGCTTTGCCTTGAATCAAAATCAGCAATAGTATATATATATATATATATATATATATATATATATATATATATATATATATATATATATAGGTAAGTACACTCGTCTGGGAAAACCTTCGGTTTCTTGATTTGCTAATGGTCAAATCAATTTCGAAGTAAAAAAGAAAAAGGTTCTAAAAAAAGAAAGAGCTATGAACATGACCATCTGTCGAAAATAATCGTACAGCATACAGGTCCAAAGCCCCCCCCACCAAAAAAAACCCCGATACGAGTAAGCAACTAACTAAAAAAGTGCTCAATACAAAAGTAGAGTAGACCTAGTAGCTTTCCCTGACGATCCGCTTAGGTGAAACCTTGGTAGGTTTTTCTGGCTCTCTAGGTTTGACTAACCATATATATATATATATATATATATATATATATATATATATATATATATATATATATATCGATTTGCTTGTCAATTGCCTGACCTTAACTAGCTAGACATGTTTTCTACGGGCTGACAAACTAGATATCCCTGGTTTCCAGATAGTTGATTTTTTAGATTTTTTTTTTTAATTTGAAGTATGAGACAGTTAAGATGATTCAGTTGTCACATCTAGATACTTGGCAACACACGCAGTATCGGGCGGAGGTCATTTGAATTGGATGGATTTCTCGACCTGAAAGCTTCCGCGCTGTTTTTATCATTATTATTATTATTATTATTATTATTTTCTTTGATTTCTGGCGTTTTACATTTCTTTTCCGGGTCCCGCCCAGGGACCTAAGATTAGAAATGGCGTCATGACACTTTCCACTGACAAAAAAAAAAAAAAAAAAAAATTAAATTACATAGATAAAGCCCTTCGTAAGGTGTGGGCTGTACTTGTCAGAACAATTTTTTGTATCTCCTTGAGGCATGGACTTCCAGGAATGCCTTCAATTAGTCTTCTGGAATCTTTTCCAACCAGTCCTAGGGCTCCAACTACAACAGGGATTGTTGATGTTC
Source organism: Acanthosepion pharaonis (assembly GCA_903632075.3). Classification (NCBI taxonomy): domain Eukaryota; kingdom Metazoa; phylum Mollusca; class Cephalopoda; order Sepiida; family Sepiidae; genus Acanthosepion; species Acanthosepion pharaonis. The sequence goes on from CAHIKZ030005305.1 coordinate 2,974,374, forward strand.
CCATATGCCACATTTTAGAGATTTCTATTTCAAGGTCCTTGTACTTTGACAACTTTTTGAATATCTTCAAAGATATATTGCAGTCAGCAGGGACTGCCATATCAATATGGACCGTTCTTTTTGGCACCGTTTTTGTTTGTGGTCTTTAATAACAATATCTGACCGGTTGACCTTGATTGTTCTGTCAGTGTGTATTGTGTAGTCCCATAGAAATGTAACAGGTCCTATCTCCGTAACCGGGTATTATTATTATTATTATTATTATTATTATTATTATTATCAAAATCAGTCACCATATCTTGCATAGTTATCCAACTGGGTTTCATTTTTAGTTTAATAATAATAATAATAATAATAATAATAATAATAGTAATATCAGTTGCTTCCTCATAAGGAAACATTCGATATTAATTGACCGAGCAGCCAGTGCCATTTCGGTTGACATTTAAAAAAAATCTTTCTTCTTATACAATTTTTCGGGAAAAAGGTTTCTCACGTCCAATAAATGTTATAGCTCTTTCTAGTAGTGACGGTGGTTTCCTTCCTAGCCTTTTGTTTGATGTGGCATTGAACGCCAACATTTTGTACAGGTCATTATTTCCTCTTCAAGTGATATCTTTTATTCATTTAAGTTGCCGCTGCTGTTACAAATCCTCAAGTAATGTGATTTCCATTATTTGGTGAAGTCCTTTGTTTATAATTCTGTAGCACGAGGCAACGAATTTCGAAGAAGGATGATTCTCTATAATAACCCGAGTGTTTATTCGCTCGAAGCCATTTTTATTCATTGATCCGAGCAAGTGGTTGTGCACAGCTGAAAGTTCAGACAATTCTGAACGGGTCGGGCATTATAACCGTATGAATGTCTAAATCTGGCGAGGCTATTTAAGAACATGATTTAATAGGTTTCATATGTATGTACAACTGGCGTTACGTTTTTGGCGGGCTGCTCGTTGACTCAATAAAAAATAATAAAGATAATTCATCTCAAAGCAATAACATTATCTGTTGATATCCGGGATTTGAGAATGATAAAAGAAGCCAACAAATATGGGGGAACTAATTTCTGGAAATTTCTATAAAATATGTGAATTGTAAAAAAATCATACTCATCTTCACACATCTCTTCCGTATATTGCTCTCCATATAGTGAATTATATTTATATAGTTTCCACCATGATTGCATGGCACGTCATCTGTTTGCTTCTTCTGATACAAAAGATCATGTGTCTTGAAGTCTCTGGTTGAGACTTTGTGTTAACTTGTATTACACAAAGCAAAGGCAGACCACAATAATAATAATAATAATAATAATAATAATAATAATAATAATAATAAAAATAACAACAACAATAATAATAATAAGAAGAAGAAGAAGAAAAGGCTATGCCATTTTGCGGAATATCTAAGGCAACTTGCTATCACATCCTTCCGAGGAGCCTCTACAGATACTATTAATGCGAACATTCTTAAAAGAAGAAGAAGAAGAAGATGAAGAAGAAGAAGAAGATGATGAAGAAGAAGAAGATGAAAAAGAAGAAGAAGAAGAAGAAGAAGAAGTAAATGCCACCAAAGAAAATTTAATACAAATTATAACATGACAAAAGAAATCGTAACGTAAAGAAAATAAAACAAAAAATTAGGAAATAAATAAATAAAAGAAAGAAAGAAAGAAAGAAAGAAAGAAAGAAAGAATGAAAGAAAGAAAGAGCAAAAAATAAACAAGGAAAGAAAGAAAACGAGAAAAAGAACGAAAGAAAGCGCAATAAATAAATAAATAAATAAAGATGGAAAGAAAGAAAGAAAGAAAGAAAGAAAGAAAGAAAGAAAGAAAGAAAGAGCATAAGAAATAAAGAGAGAACCATATGACACTTCGTCCAGACGGTTTTGACCGACATATTTGTTTGCATCGTCTGGGAATACGTACCAGACGTTTTTAGTGGGATAAGTTTACCAGGGCATCGACAACATTTGGCAGTTAGAAATATATATAATGTGAGTACGTGTATATGTCTCAGAGAGAGATAGAAAGAGAGAGAAAAAGAAAGAGAGAGAAAGAAACATAAACAGCGATAGAGAGGGGAAGCGAGTGAATGAATGAATTAATATTTTCTATGTGTGTGTGTGTCGATATGTGTACTTAAATTTTTGTGTACGTAGCAGATATGTATGTATGAGCTGTTGCGTTATGCATATGCAAGTAGGTATACGATTGCTGATGCATTTTGTGTGTGTCGGGGAGTAGATGCACGTGGCTGTGTGTTTCTTGTATTTGCATGCGTATATGCATGATGATACTGTGTGTTCCTTGTGTGCTTGTTCTTATGTAAAAGGAAAAATAGAAGTGCCGGCACGATTAAATTATTTCTTTCAACCACGCCCTAACACCCACCCGCGTGGTACAGAGCTTATTTAGGACGGCACGCTTATTATTTTACAAGTAATTTTCTCCGCGGCACGATTATTCTGTTCAACGTTTATTAAACGTATAAAAAGATATTCCTGGCGGAATTTGAAGCTGCCCGCTTATTTTAGAAGTAAAAAAACTCCCACCAGTATGGCTACCCCAGATCACGCTTATGTTAGATCATAGCAAATGAACGTGTCCGATTAGAAAATGAAAAACAGAATTTTAAATACTCACAAAACATATTTATTAGTTAAATACTAGATACAACATAAATGCTGTTACAAAATTTCAAATGAATTCCACTTCTAAATACAGGGAGTTCCAAAATAATGTATACGCACTTTAAATATTAATAGTTAATAATACATTTTTCTTATATGGATGAAAATATGCAAAACAGATGGATTGGAAGAAGAGGGACTGTTGAATACACACCTAGATCCCCAGATTTGAAATCCTTGAATTTCTTTTTGTGGGGGTTTCGAAAAGACAAAGTTTACAGCAGGAAACATGAAACAATTGTTGAAATGAGAGTAGCAATTGAAGAAGAATTTGCTCAAATACAAGAGGAAATGATACTGGACGTTTGTAGGTCTATTTCTTCAAGATATGAAAAGTCTATTGAACAGAACGGCAACCAATTTGAGGAATTGATGTGAACTCATCATTATATGAACATTCTGCCATTGCCCCAAGTAGCTTTTATCTTAAAGTTAATTATGCTTCCTCTTGTATTAATCTTATTTACATGTCAAAATACATAAATTGAATAAGTTATAACGATTCAAAGAGTGTACACGTTATTTTGGGACACCCTGTATTTGGCCATCACATCATTGTTTATCGTTTGATACTCGCTAGAAACGCATACTATTCATCCTTTCCAAGTGTTTAAATGTTTAGTTCCATGATGCAATGCAAAGGAGGCGCGGTGGAGTAATGGCTCGGATTGCGGAATCGGAGAGCCAAGTTCGAATCCATTACATTCCCTTACGTGCTAATACCCCTGGGAAAGGTAGGAATACTCTTCCCCCCTTAACAAGGGTGGCAACTTGGATGGTAATTAGTCTACCGCAGAAAGAAATGGAAACATACTGCAGGAAAAAAATCTGCCTCGTCAGTCATGTATCGAAAGATACTTGATCGCCTATGACGCATGGCACGTAGCTGACTGACTGGTGCAATGCAATGTGATGAACATTGGACATTTCAACTAGACGGAGCTATGAGCCATATTGTTACTGTAACATAGCAGTGATGCAGAGACAACTGTCCTGGCTTCTTCACCAAGGACAAATGCTCTCCCTCCGTAATCATCAGCTATCAATTCTCTTGACGATTGATTGTGGGTAGTTCTTGAGAGGGAGACCTGTCCTACTCTGCAATATTGAATCTTCGAAGGTAAAATTGGATATTGCGCTTGCAGTCATCAATGACTTTCCTGGTGAAGACTAAAGGGAATCATATTAAATGTAATTTCAGTCAGTTTTGTACCATGCATGATACACGTGACAAGGTAGATTTTTTCCCCGTAGGCTATAGAACCCTGTCTGTCCTGCTATTTACTCATATCTGGGTTGGGGGAAGAAGAGGACTCATTCCTTTCCCAAGTGAATGTAATGGATTCGACTGGAATTTGAACTCGGCTCTGCCGTTTCCTCAATCCTAGCCGTTATCCATTACTCCACTGTGTCTCCTACTAATGTAATTTAGTAGATGAATACTTTGTATTAAAAATGTATGCAGATATAATACATTTTTTAGGAGTAACAGTATTTATGCTACACCCTGTCGATCGTCTCTGTTTCTTTTTAACAAATGTCTCCCAACGTTCTACAAGCTTGTTGATGCCATTTTCGTAGAAACTTCGTGTTTTTTTTTTATTGAAAGAAAGTCGTGGGCTAGTTTTCAATTGACTGTACAGAGTCAATTTTTTTTCTGTCATTTAAATTGTTCTTTAGAGACCGGAACAATTCGGATGGGTCAAATCGAGACAACATGGTAGGTTCTGGAGGATTTACCCTTCCAACTCATGAAGTTTCTGCAAGGTCTGTTTTGCAGCATGCACTCTTGCGTTATCATGGTGGAAATTGATACATTTTTCATTTGTCAAAATCGGCAGTTTTTCTTGGACCCAAGTCTCTTCAAATGGCAAAAAGCAGTTGAGATATCGATTTTCAAACTCTTAGCAATCTCTAAGTTTAAATTTATATTGACAACATCTGTCAAACGACTTTTTGACAGTCCAAAGAGCTGAAGCATGATCCAAATAAAATTTCTTTTTTCTCTCTCCACGATGGCAAGAAGAGCGTCTTATTCTAAATTATTTTTGGTCGCAGATCCACCGCTTACTTCTTTCCGAAATTTCTAGAGCATGATTTTGTGAAAGTGCACCTTGTTCACCCTCCCTCTTTAAAGCATTCATTAGTGAACAAAACGGCACCATTCAACAAAATCTGATTCGCAACTGAACGACGAAAGGTTTCAATCGAGATATCGGCACTGAAAGAAACGTCGCGGTCATTTTATATTAATAATGGAAATCGGGCACGAACTTTTGCAATGATCTATGACTCCTTGTTCTTAGTTACTAGTTCAGTCACTGATAACCACGTTTCCACTAAGTTTGTACTGGCCGGCCTAGGGACTGAACTCGCAAAAGCAATGACAGAAAATTCACGAACAAAAGCTTTAATCCCCACGGTTGATGTTTTTCATTTCCTCACACGCATCATAAGTAATCACATTCAGCATTTACCGTAAATTGCCGCGTACGAGTCGAATTTTCAAGATTAAAAATGAATTCAAAAACCAGGGGTCGACTTATATGCCAGGTATAAAATGCAAACCATTACTACTGAGTTGTAAACAAGTGGGACAGCATTCCTAACAATTACTATACACCACTTACCGTACTCCCAGCAGGCTGCCACAAATATATCCCACTAAAACTCGTGTTTCGTGAACATATTTAACATATTAACATAAAAAAATTAATATAAAATGATAAAATAGTAACTCATATTCATCGGTTAGTTTCTCAATATGCAGGTAAGTGGTGTGACCTTATGTAATTTTGGCACAGGTTATCGTATACAATAGCCTAAATTCATTTACCGGCCTAAGATGTGGGCCACTGGTAGCCTACTGTATGTTTAGGAGCAAACTATACGGTAGCTATATAGGCATAACACAGAATTTTGAGCTAAAAAAAAAGGTCGACTTGTACGCCAGATCGACTTGTACACCAGATCGACTTGTACGCCATAATTGACGGTATACACCTTTCTGTTTATGCGGATCAGAAACACTTTTTTTTTAGTATGGGACATCACGTGACTCAGTACAATGCTTACCATATTTAGCTCCGTCAGCTTGAATTCGGAAAGTGACAAGAGCCGTGACTTTAAGCCCTTTTGGTATAATGGGGATGCAAGACTAGGGGCCCTGGACATGACGGGCTTAAGTGTTGGTCTTTGACCCTGAATGGCCAAACAAAAACGGTTTGTGATCACTAATCAATTTCCCACTGAATTTAAATATGTTCCAGGCCATTATTTTTTCAAATTGTAAAACTTAAAAATCATGATTTATACTTTAAGAAAAGAACAGACATTTTCTTGGACTTGATGAGAACAAGTGTGGCATCATTACATCCCATAACTGAACAAAAGGCAAAAGTAGGTTCAGATAACTTTTATAAAGGGGTGCGAGCCTAATTAAGGGGTGCGCAACCATTTTAAGACTGAGTGCCAAATCCGGCCAAATATTTGACGCAAAATTTTTCCACATGCCAACAAAAATTTTTTGAGGATACATTATTTGATATCTCTTAAGTATTTGAAGAACTTTTTGAACGATAAAAAATTACCCGCAGAAAAGCGAAGATACGCTATCGTAAGAAATTAGGTAAAAAAAAAATATGGGAGGTTTTTACAAGTAAAGTGATATTTTTTTTATTATCCTGTAAGTATAAATGTAACAGGCATACATATTCACACATTTTAAAGACACTATTAACTATTATTAGTATCAACACGGAGTTAACACTGTTATTTTTTCCGATTAATCAATCATCATTTTTCCCAGTAATACATTTTTATGACTAAAACACAATAAACGGTTATTAAAAATAATATTTTGCTGATTTGAAATACTTTATAAATGATGAATAAATTATATATATATATATATATATATATATATATATATATATATATATATACTAGCAGCATGACCCGGCGTTTCAAAAATCGCTATCACTTGACTTTTGCCCTCTCTTGCCTTTAAAGGAGTGCCCTTTGCCGTGCTGATGTTGCTACATGACTTACTTCTTGCCTATCTCGCACTACGAATTTTTTCAAAGCTCTATACTAAACATTAAATCTGTTACGAAAAAAGAACTAAACAAAATGATCACAAAACGATCAGCTTTAAAAAAGGACTCGTAACTGGAAAAACCGAATGAAAAAAGAATGTTAACAACAAATACTTTTTCACACCCAACCCAGTTCTGCGGAATCAGAATCAACGTTGAGTTTAAGCAAGCGAATGAGCCACTTGGAGTAAAGTGCCATGCAGATTTAAATTTTTCCCACTTGTGACGAATGCAGCTATCGATTTTTTTGCATGCTATTTAACATTCATGTCAGTCAGCTGTTGGCTCTCAGGCTGGCCAGTACAAAATGGCCGCAAACTACATGAAAACTGCCGTAGAAGCCTGAAAAAAAATCGATTATTTCCACTATCGATGGGAGTTGGGAAATGCAAAGTCGGTCTTGGCCTTCCCGCTAACTTGGAGAATGTGCATGTAAATTTGGTTGCAAATCTGTCGAAAATTTCGGACGTGCATTCGTTACACACACACACACACACACACACACACACACACACACACACACACACACACACACACACATCCTGCCTTTTTATAGATAGAGGTGAATAAATATATATATATATATATATATATATATATATATATATATATATATATATGAATAAATAGGCGAATAAATTATATATATATATATATATATATATATATATATATTCCTTTAAAACGACATTTAAACAGCCCTGAATCTTTGCCACTTTCAAAAGAAAACAAACTAGAGACAGACAACTTGTTGACTCTTTTTTATATATTATCAGTGGGTCATCAGCTGCTGGTGAAAGTTTCTGGTGAAAGTGTTAAAGAATACAAAATTAACTAGGCCCTAATTAATACAATATTCATTAATACCTTCACCAGAATGGATCAAAATTCGGATATATCTGTACGCGCTATAGTCTTTAGGATTATTATTTTGTTTCCCTAGTGCATTAATATAGAATATTCCCAACTGTGTTGGTATATGGTAGTGATTCCAGACATCTCCCATGAAACGGAGAAACTTTATTTTGAAATTAGGGAGTAGCTATACTGCTTTGAAACATTCAGAAAATAAAAGTTGAATTTCATAATCGGAGGTGCTTAATCGATGGTTAAATATTTAAAAAAAAAGACTTTATTTAGTTCATTAATCCCTCCATGACTCCACCAGCCCCAATTATTTTCCCTTTTATGAAAGCACGTCGTATGGGCATGTTTTGGTTTACGTTCTGTGAGGAATTTACAGTTAAATTACAAGAACTTGAAATTAATAAATCTAAATATTAGATTTATCCGGGGCCTACTATTTTATTATAAATACAATCAATTCTTGTTTGCTAAC
>CAHIKZ030005305.1:2987500-3027500 GCA_903632075.3 Acanthosepion pharaonis
AAAACACAATCAGATTATAATACATAAGCATCCAGACATAATTAGATACACACACACACACACACACACTAAAAAAAAAAAAAAAAAGGAGAGGTGGGGGGAATACATGAACATCTCTACAACCCTTTATGAAAAAAGGAGACGTGGAAACTAACACTTATACACACACACAGTTAAATGTGAATACACTCTACATACACATAGACACCGATATATACACATACATACATCCACAGACAATGGCATAGACATTGAGAAATCACAACCAGTAAATATTTCAGACTTAAATAAATGCTAACCACTTATTGAATTATAACTTAAGGGAGCAAATATACAAAGATAAAAATGTTTAAAATAATATTATTTAATATATTAAAACGAAAATTCTAAAACCATAAATATCAATAAAAAATATATATTATTAATCATATAAGTTGATAATAGTTTCATTATATATTTGGCAAAAGAAAAACAGGATAAAGAAATCCACAAAATATATACATATATATATATACACGGCAGCAAAAACAAATTAACACACATAAATATATACTCATACATGCATATACATACAGAAATACATACAAATAAATATATAAACATAAACATATACGTACATATACATATCTATGATAACAAGTACACATGTACGCACATATACATATAAACCTAAATACACACATATATACACATAGACTTTTATGCACACATACTTAGATATATAAAAAAAAAAAAACAGTCATGATATACCAAAGTTTCCATACCCACACATACACACAAACAAACTCATACATAACAGGTGCCAACACACACACATATATATACATACACAAACATACATAAATATATATACACACATACATACATATCTACAAATAAACATATATATATATAAATAAATATATCTATCTACAATAACAACTACTCATATATACATGCATACATAAAAATACAACAACATTCAACCAAATACATATATAAACGAACTAACATATAGATACATAAATATACCTTTAAACACCAACACACAGCAATATACATATAGTCTAACATACAAATATATAAACACATTCATACAAACAGAAATATACTTAAATATAAATACACATACACAATAAAATAGGACATACAGATATATATATATATATATATATATATATATATATATACACGCATATATATATATATATACACACATACATACACACATACACATACATATATATATACAAATATATCGTGGCACAAAGCCGAAATAGGGGGTACCCAGTGAGGAACGAACTCATTCCTCAGTCGCACCCAATCTAGCGAACCATGCTGGCCAACCATTATACTGCCGTGATTTTATCATACATATACATGTACATACTCATACATATACATACACACACATACATACATATACACACATACATACATATATATGCATATATATATATATATATATATCCAACCACATACACACACATATATATATATATATATATATATATATATATATATATATATATACATATTTACATACATACATACATACATACATATACACACATACACACACAAATACATACATATACACACACCCATACACACATACATATATAGGCACACACATACACATATACATCATATAAATTATATCATGTAAATTTATAATTATTAGTTAGTATAAATTATTTTTAATATTACACATATTTAAAGATCTGAATAGCTATTAGAGCAGGATTTCGTTGTCAAGCTTTTGAATCTTTCCATACTTCGTTTTTGATTGGTTATTCTAGCTTTTGTAACAATGTTTCCCCCTAGTGTAGGATCGTTAATTAATCTGAAACTTTTAAAACCATTTATTTTCTTTTCAACATCATCACTTGATAAGACACAGAGTGTGTTGAAACAAAATGGCTATTTTTGTAGTGATTTTATAACATACTTATGTTATAATTTTTTTATAAAAATAATTATATATATATATATATATATATATTGAACAATAAAAAAAATATTAAAAAATCTTCAGACACACTGGATTGTAGATTAATATTCTTTCGTTTTTATTATTATTTCATTTATATTCCTCTCGACTAGTTTCGGCCAAAATGGCCATCATCGGGAGAAGAAATATTTCTGCTTGATAGTAGCAGTAAACTACAGAAATGTTTATATATATATATATATATATATATATATATATATATTATGCAATGTTAGAACATCCACATATCCACTACAAAACTGAACATCTTGTTTCAACGTTAAAAAAATTCACGATGTACAGTTTTGTCGTGGGTATGTGCATGTTCTAATCTAACATTGCATAATAAATAAATGTTTACGGCTCTACTTTTGTATTGAACTCTGTTTTGAATTAATAATGTTTTGAATGCTGAAATCTTACTCTTCGTTCTTTTACATTTTATATATATATATATATATATATATATATATATATATATATATATATATATATATATATATATGGTTGGATAGATGTGAGTTTGTGACCCTGGGTTTCACGCTTTAGTGATCGTCATACAAACAGAGTTTGTCTGATGATCTGTTTGTCTGACGATCGCAAAAGTGTGAAACCCAGGGTCACAAACTCACATCAATCCAACAAATATGTTAGCTCTACCTCTGATATTGAGCGCTTTCTAATAAGTACCGCGTATATAATATATAAATAATTATACATATATATATTTATTTATATTTATATACACTTTTAACACACACACACACACACACACACACACACACACACACACACACACACACACACACACATATATATATATATATATATATATATATATATATATATGCGTGTGTGTGTGTGTGTGTGTTTGGGAGTTGTTAGGGGGCGTAATTGTATTATGGCCTGCGTCATTGAAAATCAGAACTGGCTCTTGTTCTAATCTCTGGTTCTACAGAAATATGCCGAGACTAACACGGACCGAACATTTGAGCAACGATGAAGTTTTAGGGAAAGTAGAAAAAAACTTATACTTAACGTCAGGAAGTGACAATTGAAATTTCTATCGCACATAATGAGAAAAGAAGGCTTGGGAAATGTGATACTCACAGGAAAGACTGAAAGCAAGAGGGACACAGTAAATCAACGCATAACACACTTAGTGAGCGTGAGTGAATAGATAGCGGAAAAAAGTTTTAGGGTAGTTAGCAAATAGGTAAAATATTTTATGATAAACAAAGGACAGAAAATTGTGGAGAGCCCTGATCACCTACGTCCTGAAGAAATTCAAAGATGTTAGCATCAAAGACGCTAGTATCAAGTTAACCCTAGATAAGAAAAACGTAGGTATCAGTCGAGTTTACCCTAGAATGAGGCTTAAGTTTAGGCTTGAATCAAAAAGTTAGGCATTATTCTCGTTTACACGAACATCAAAAAGTTATGTGTAAATCAAGCTTACACGGACATAAAAATTAGAGTTCAGTTTACGCTAGAATAAAAAGTAGCCTTAAATCAAGTTTACTTAGAGAATGAAAAAGTAAGCATCAGACGTGTTTATACTAACATCAAATAGTTAGGCGTAAGTCGAGTTTACATTAGCATGAAAAATGTAGGCGTAAGTCGAGTTTTCATAACCATAAAAAAATGTAGGCGTAAGTCGAGTTTTCATAACCATAAAAAAATGTAGGCGTAAGTCGAGTTTTCATAACCATAAAAAAATGTAGGCGTAAGTCGAGTTTTCATAACCATAAAAAGTTTAGGCGTAAATCGAGTTTTCATAACCATAAAAAAGTGTAGGCGTAAATCGAGTTTTCATAACCATAAAAAATGTAGGCGTAAGTCGAGTTTTCATAATCATAAAAAAATGTAGGCGTAAGTCGAGTTTTCCTAACCATAAAAAAATGTAGCCGCAAGTCGAGTTTTCATAACCATAAAAAAATGTAGGCGTAAGTCGAGTTTTCATAACCATAAAAAAATGTAGGCGTAAGTCGAGTTTTCATTACCATAAAAAAATGTAGGCGTAAGTCGAGTTTTTTATTACCATAAAAACATGTAGGCGTAAGTCGAGATTACGCTAGGATAAAAAAAAATAAAAATGATAGGCTTAAGTTATATTGAAAACGCATAGACTTAAGTCGTGTTTATGCTAGAATTAACAAAGATAAACAAGACAGATTTACGTCTGAATAAAAAAACAAAAAAAAACTTTTCTCTATTTCATACCCGGGGCTGCAAGTATCCACCCTAAAGATGGCACGTTTTAGTAGTAGTTTAAACCTCTATAGTGGATGCAGTCAGCCTCTGCAAATCCCCATTAAGAAAGAGCAACCCTTGTCTTTAACAAGATATAAATTAAATGGTGTGTATGTGTCAGTGTTAGTGTAAGCGCATGGGGGCGTCAAATAAATAACTCTTTCTAAAATAATTTTTCTCTTACCACGTTAAAAATCATAATATCCTTCTCTGTAATTCTAAAAAAAATATAATCAGGGATAAATACTCCGATCAAATTAGCTCCACGAACGATATCATTATTCCAGTGCATAGAAAAATAAAGAAACGATATATATATATATATATATATATATATATATATATATATATATATATATATATATATATAAAAGGAAGGAAGGAAGAGTTTATAGTTGTTCCAATGAGAGAAAAGAGTATATTTTAAAGAGATGAGAAAGGCCACAAACGTTTTTGGTTTTAATGTGGATTTTTAAAATATATATTATACTTTATTTTCCATATTTTTGCTACACGGTTTTCGGGTCTTTCGACCTTCATCAGGTGAAGAATGTTTACGTCCACATATTATTTAAATGAATTATTTTTCTTATGTTTTTCGATGTTTAACTATATCTTTTAAACATCGGAAAACATAAGGAAAAATTAATTAAATAATATGTTGAAATTCGTCAGATGAACGCCGAAAGATCCGAAACTCGTATATAAAAAATATGGAAAATAAAGCATAATATATATATTTAAAAAAATCCTCCTTAAAACCAAAAACAATTACGATTTCTCTCTTCTCTTTAATATGTGTGTGTGTGCGTGTGTGTGCGTGTGCGTGTGCGTGTGTGTGTGTGTAGTTACGCAAAGATTAAGAAATATCAAATGACTATGTGACACAAAACGATTATGGTCCTGATTTGATGTTTTACAACTGAGCCATGACGGCCATTTTCTTCATAGCTTGAGACGCCAAACAAAATGGCGTTCGAGTGCAAAAATCGTCTCGCCAATTTCCGATTTCTCTGTTTCTTTATTTATTTTACCTCCTAATTTTTTTGCCTTGTACCTAAGATCGCAGGTCACATTCAATTCGCTGAAGCCTGACTATCGCACATTTCCCCTCACACCGTCCTAAAATCCGACGTACATATTTCACGGACCGCAATGCGCAGCTACGCGAAAACTACGTTCGCTGTGATTGCAAAGCCATTATGTAGTTTCAAAAAAAAAAAAACTACGACCCCCAAAAATGAATGGCACGTCTATTTACGGGGTCGATCGCCTATTAGAGAACAATTGTTATTACAACAGTTAAGCATAAATATATGTAAATGTATATATATTTGTATGTGTGTGTGTGTGTGTGTGTGTGCGTATGGTTCTTCTATCTGAAAAGTCAGTTGAATCATTTCACCCCAAACAAGGCGATAATACCACTGAGTCACAAGGGTTTACTGAGAATGAAAGAAGATGAGAAAACTTTAGTGAGAAGAAAATACCATTAAAAGAGCAGGATTCAAAAAGCCAGAAGATGGCCATTGAAACTGAATTATATATATATATATATATATATATATATATATATATATATATATATATATATAACAGTAACAAAACTACAACAGAAAGTAGTAAAAGGAAAACGAGAAAAAAGGACGAAACAACAATTTGAAGACGAGAGAATTTATGGTTGTCAACACAAGGAACAGCCAAACGTGCGAATTACAAATTGGAAACACGAAAATGAAATAGGTACAAAGGTTTATTTATATAGGAAGTATTTTAATGGAATGTGTGACACCGAAATCCGAAGACGTATTGGGATATCGAAAGATGCCTTCCAAAAGATAAGCAAAGTATTAAGAAATGGGAAAATTTCGTTAAAAAAGTAATGAAAAGTTATTCAACATTGGTATTCGTATAAGGCAATGAAATCGAGACAATGTCATCCCAGATGAAACAGAGATTTGCGATAATAGAAATGTGATTCTATAGAAGAATATTGAAATTACAATGACCTGAACATGACGAAGTTTTAGCGAAAATGCAAACGAAAGGGTCACTTAGAAAGAAACAGTTGATTTTCATCTCGGTTACATAAAGAGAAAAAGGGGCTCCAAAAATTTGGCACACAAAGGGCAATATTGAAATCTAGAGGGAAAGAGGAAAGCAGTGATTAACCCAGACAAAGGACTTGCACAAAGGTTTGGCAGAACAGTCATTAGGAGAAGAGAGAGAACAGGAAATCAAAATTTACTAAGAACTACAAATGACAAGAAATTGAGGAGAGTCATGATCGCAGATGAACTTAAGAAAAACAGCACATAAATGTAGAAGAATAATTCCTTGTTCGCTGCAAAGGGTAACCAATTTCCACTGGGTCCACCATACCTATGTCTTTGCGCCGAGACTAACGACAGCTTAGTAATATTTTCAAGGCAAAGCAAACGTACTCTGGTCAGTAATGCATTGTATAATGTTGTCTGTCGGGTACCTTGGTATTAAAATGCGATTTGGTTTGAAAACAGCCGTTTTGTTTCTGAGGTGACCTCACGGTCGAATGGACAGAGAATTCTATTCGACAGATGTGTCCGTAATAAAAATGGTGTCGTGGCATCACGCTTTAAGTAACAAAAAAAAAACTAATAAAAATGAATAAAATGAGAGGAAAGGGGAGACGGAAACGAAAGATAATACATTGATAAAGATGATGTATTCTTGAAGTCCAGAACAATAATATGGAAGAGGATGATGTTGATGACAGGGCCGAACAAACGACCTCATTATCCGCTTGTCTCAGGTCATTTGACTTGATCACCCGGTTTATATTTCTGCCCACGATATATTTAGATAAATCAGAAATATATATATATATATATATATATATATATATATATATATATATATATATATATATATATATATATGTATTATTAAATATAACAGACAATGAATGTCTATTATGTCTGGCCATAAACCGCTCTGATGTTCGAATGTTTGCTTTAATTTCTGATGAAAAAAAAGAGAAAAATTGTCCAACGTTTGGATATTTCTTTTATTAAGTTGGTCCTAAGCTTTCGGCACACATGAGCCATCCTCAGAGTTGTTATACAGGCAAGAAACAAAGATATCCACCGTCAGAGATGATATTTTGTTCTTTTGACATAGAAGATTGCTATGCGATTTTAACGGTCGCGGAATAGCACAGGCAAATCGTAAGTTCAAGATGCGATTTTATGACGTCATACTACGCCATAGACCTAGGTTTTACAGTAGAACCAATGTCGAGATGCAATGTAATGTGTTGTGACTAGTTTGAAATGTAATTTTGTTGAGTGTGGGTTGGTTCGTTTTAATGTAGATGGCATCCAATATCTGAAGGCTCTTTTTAGTGTGTTTAAGTGTTAGTATTGTATTATCAACTAATATCTGTCTAATATTATGTACATGTATACTGGAGGCAATTTACATTAAAAAAGCAACCCACACTCAACAAAATTAAATTTCAAACTAGTCACAACACATCACATTGCATCTCGACATTGATTCTACTGTAATACTTAGGTCTATGGCGTAGTATGACGTCATAGAATCGCATCGTGAACATACGATCTGCGTCTGATATTCCTCGACCATTAACCTCGCATAGCAATCTTCTGTCATAATAGCAAAATATCATCTTTGACGGTGGATATCATTGTTTCTTGTCTATATAACCCTCGCTCCGAGGATCGCTCATGTGAGCCGAAAGATTAGGACGAATTTAGTAAAAATATATCCAAATGTTGGGCAATTTTTGTCTTTATTTTGACCAGAAATTAATGCAAACATGCGAAGTTTAGAACGGAACATAATCATACATAATAAACATTCACTGTCTGTTATATTTAATAATATATGTTTAAATAATGATCTACCGCCCGAATACACTATATATATATATATATATATATATATATATATATATGAAGTGATAGAGACAAGATGTTACCCCAAATTTTGGGAACGTTAAACAATTTGGGTGAATTGATTAATGGCAAAAATTATGCTGGCAGCATTTTTAAATAGCACTCATAATGACGTATTATACTGACGGCTACGAGAAGGGCCTACTTCAAAGCGATTGGTTTAAATAGGCGTTTCACTGCCTTTATTCATTGTCAAATATATCGAAATCGTGTAACTGTTCATACATGTTATCCACACACACACATACACACACATATACATATATATATATATATATATATATATATATATATATATATATAGTTGTATATTTAGGCAGCAATCCTTCCTTTATGCATGTTTCATTAAAAACGACAGACAAGGTACTACGGTTGAGCTTTTTATTTAATTTTTCTTGTGTTCCGACAAGAGCTTTCTTTTCTAGACAAAGGGTGTGTAAGAACTGCCCGAATGTTCTTACACCCTTTGTCCAGAAAAAAAAAAAAAAAAAAAAAAGCTCTTATCAGAACACAAGAAAAATTAAATAAAAATCAACTGGGGTAATTCTTGTCTGTCATTTCTAATATATATATATATATATATATATATATATATATATATATATATATATATATATATATAATAAATAGCTTAAACACTAATATTCCTTGAATTTATAATTTATTACATTGGAATCGTAATCACGATCTATTTCATCACACCAACAAATTCAAAAAGAAATCGGAAAATCTAACTTCGGGTATAAAAAAAACAAAATTCCCACTGCCACAGATACACTCTCACTAATTTTTTTTTTTTTTTTTTTTTTTATACCAGGAGTTATATTTTCCGATTTCTTTTTGAATTTGTTGGTCTGATGATTTTGATCGTATTTACGATTCCAATGGAATAAATTATAACCATGGAATATTAGTGTTTAAGCCTTTATATTATATTCTTGCTCTGTCCTGAACATTGAGTTCTACCTGGATTCTATCCTCTTGAATTTTTTATTCAAAAAATATACATGTACGTACCTATGTATATATATTTTTATATTTTGCATATGTATGTGTATATTTACCACTAATATATATATATATATATATATATATATATATATATATATATATATATATATATATATATATATATATATATATATTTGTATGTATATATATTTAAATTTGTGTATTTAGACTGCAAATTCTCTTTTAGGCATGTCTGATGGAATAAGTTACAGTCCGCTAATTTTTAACAAAATCCGTTCATACTCATGCATAACCTTCCGTGTATTGATATTAAAGGATGCGCTATAGTTGTTTAAATTTCATTTATTTTCATTTCCCAAGTACTTTCGATCATCTTCATGATATTATGACATAGAGTGAAACATTCCGTAATGGTTAATTTGTTCATGTTCTTTTGCATTTAAAAGCATAATGAAAAAAATACGGTAATAGATAACAACGCACAGCTTTGTATAAATACTTATATTAATGAACAATATATAGTTTTATATTCCTTGTATCTCTGACGATTTATATTCATATTTCTTCAATTAAATCGCTTAAAGTATTTTTATTTTTTCCTAAATTTTCGCTAAAAAAATTGTTTGCGGATTATAGTTTGGGGCACGTTTTAAATAGTGATAGATATCGTCTTCTCTTACAAGCACAAGTTGTCAATCTTTCGCATGAATGATGAGCAGAGTACGTGAAGTAAAAAGAGCAGATAGTTGAACTTTCAGGGAGAATATAAGGAGGAAAGAAGGCTTGGAAAATCTGTTACTCACAGGCAAGAAGAAAACAACGCATAACTTACTTGACGAGCTTGAGAAAATGGATGGCGGAGTGTAGAAATAACGAAGAGGCAGAATTTATTTAGACCTGCAATGTACAGGAAATTGTGGAGAGCCATGATCGGCTGCGTCCTGAGCGGACACGGTACATGAAGAGAGACGGCGTTGATAAGTGTTTATTAACGTTAAAATCCAGATGAATTTCTTTTACTGTAAATACAGCTGAGGCGCGCACGCACACACGCACACACACACACACACACACACACACACACACACACACACACACACACACACACACACACACACACACACACACACACACACGCACGCACACACACACACACACACACACACACACACACACACACACACATTTTATTTATTTTTTTAGAATTTCTTTGGATTGGTTTCTTCGTCTTTTTTTTTTTTTTTTAGTCGGATAACACGTGGTCTTACTTAACAGAAGTGGAAGCACGCACCTGTCTTTTTTTTTTTTTTTGCAACACATTTTATTTACAATTCTCTCTCTCTCTCTCTCTCTCTTGCTCTCTCTCTCTCTCTCTCTCTTGCTCTCTCTTCTCTCTCTCTCTCTCTCTCTTGCTCTCTCTCTCTCTCTCTCTCTTGCTCTCTCTCTCTCTCTCTCTCTCTCTCTCTCTCTCTCTCTCTCTCTCTCTCTTTGCTCTCTCTTTAGAACAATCTGTTATTCCGCCCTCTACATCTCTTTTCTTCTGGAGAAAAATAACATCTTCCTGAAATCAGACAAAATAATAATTTTAATGTGACTTTTCATTCAAGGACCAAACAGATGGCCGTCTTTTCTCTCATTGTGTAAAGACGATATCTACTTTTATTTAACCGGGAAATAGATATTTAAACGATAGAATGACAACAGCTTCCTACAAATTTTCCCTTTAAAGGTTTCAATATTTTCATCCGGGTTCTGTTCCTGGGTGTTTCTTTTTTTTAGGAGGGGGGGGGCGAGTTGGGTTGAATTTGGTTGTGTAAGCTTTACAACATATCAACCCATGTGAGCACCTCCGCCTGGTGTAATGGTTAACAAGCATGTCTCGCTAGGACAGTTACGACTGAAAAGTGATCTCTTTCCTCACTAGCTGCTCCATACTTTCGGCATTGTGCCACATCAAATGTACGCTTAGAAAATACCCATGTTTTCGATATCTTTTTTTTTTTTTTTTTTTTTTTTTACTTATATTTGAGTCTATAGGTAAACATTGGCTAGATTTATAGATTGATTGCATAGGTAAATGGCTTTTCCACTTGGGTCGATAGATAAACATTGCTCATTTTAATATATGAGTTAAAAGATAAACATTGACCGGGTTTTCGCCTTCACCCTCGCCCTAGCCCCCCCTCTCTCTCTCTCTCTCTCTCTCTCTCTCTCTCTCTCTCTCTCTCTATATATATATATATATGTATACATACACACACACACACACACACACACATACATACATATATATATATATATATATATATATATATATATATATATATATATGTGTGTGTGTGTGTGTGTGTGTGTGCGCTCGTGTCTGTGAATAAGCATTGCGTTCTGTTAATGAGCAGGTGCCCATGTCACTGGCGCCTCTGCATGTGGTAATGGTTAACGAGATTAGTCTGATTGACAATTAATACAAAAAATGTCAATATTAAAAAAAAAACAACAATGTTGCCTTTTCCTAAAATCAGCCAATCAATCTAACCCATAATTGAGTTCGATCCTTAATTAAGTGAGTTTGATCCTTACGTAGGTCACTGTGTCCTTGTTTCTGTTCAGCTAAGTAATTAACAAGTCTCTTGTTAATACATTTTATGGCAAAATAATAATTCACTCGATCAACTCAATCGACAAACCAGGTTCAAATCTCGGCTAAAGGTGCTGGTGGTAACTTAAGACTGACATCGTTGGGAAAGTTGCAGGCTGCACCCTGACCCATCGCCAGACTACGAGTGTTAATGGGGAAATGCGTGTGTCTGCATTCCCAAACTACTTAGCTATTCAGGTATTATCAGCTAAAATATCTTACCCATAATATGATGAGAAGTTTTTATAAAATCACTATATATCCTTTCAGGTGAGTCCATATTAGAAATACATTCAGTTTAGGCAACGCGGCACTCAGTTTCCGATTGAAGTTGTTCTCAGTATCTAGATATGACTTCCTAGTTAAAAAAAATCTCTCTGTGATGCTCCGCCACTATTACCGCTATATGTGTCAAGCCCAATTGGACATGCCCATCAGGTTATGGTCAGTATAAACTGTTGCACTGAACAAGATATTTATTGTAAAAACATTCTCACGAAAACTCGAGCCATATTCTTATATAGTTTCATCAGATGGAAACTTACATATGGATGCCATATATGGCACCAAACCCGATGAGAAATATCTGAACAGTCAGTTGTATAAAACAACTTAAAACAAGTTTAAAATGGCTCTGAGAGAGTGAAGCCAGTCTATCCTGAAGAAAACCATTCTTCTTCGAGAGTTCTGGACTGGCGCTACAGAATCAGAAACAGAGAATTCTACCAAATAACAGAAACCACATCAGATGAAGAATTTGAGCAACTAAAATGGATAGCACAGGTAACGCGAAGAGAAAATCTCTAAAAGGCAGGATGTGTGTGTGTGTGTGTGTGTGTGTGTGTGTGTGTGTGTGTGTGTGTGTGTGTGTGTGTGTGTGTGTGTAACGAATGCACGGCTGCAATTTTAGACGGATTTGCATCAAAATCTACATGCACATGATCCAAGTGAGCGAAAAGGTCAAGACCGACTTTGCATTTCCCAACTCCCATCGATAGTGGAAATAATCGACTTTTTATGCTTCTGCGGCAGTTTTCATGTAGTTTGCGGCCATTTGGTACTGGCCAGAGTGAGAGCCTATAGCTGGCTGACACGAATAGGCAGGAAGATTCTATTGGCCAGCCTGAGAGCCAACAGCTGACTGACACGAATGTTAACTAGCATACTAGCATGCAAAAAAATCGATAGCTGCATTCGTCGCAAGTGGGAAAAATTTAAATCTGCATGGCACTTTACTCCAATTGTCTTATTCGCTTGCTTAAACTCAACGTTGATTCTGATTCCGCAGAACTGAGTTGGGTGTGAAAAAGTATTTGTTGTTAACATTCTTTTTTCATTCGGTTTTTCCAGTTACGAGTCCTTTTTTAAAGCTGATCGTTTTGTGTTCATTTTGTTTAGTTCTTTTTTCGTAACAGGTTTAATGTTTAGTATAGAGCTTAGAAAAAATTCGCAGTGTGATATACGCAAGAAGTAAGGCATGTAGCAACATCAGCACGGCAAAGGGCACTCCTTTAAAGTCAAGGAAGAGCAAAATATTTTAAGTCAAGTGATAGCAATTGCTGTATGAGTCGTACGATTTTTGAATCAAGTACGGGCAACTCCGGGCCATGCTGCTAGTAATGGTATAATCAAGATGTTGACGTTCCACACGACTTCAACCAAATGGTTAGGAAGGAAACTCCCATCCATACTAGAAAGAGCGTTAACAGCTACTGTTTCGGCTGGCGCAATAAAAAATAAGAACCAGATTCGCGGAAATTAAGGTTGAAGAAAAGAGATTACATCTAATAATGAAATGCGGATTTTATTTTACATATAATACTATATATTTTTTAACAATAGGGATGAGGTTTAAAACAATATAAGTTAGGAAATGCTAACAAGTTACTAAGCATGCGAAAGCCCAGAAAGTAGTTGGCTTAACGTGTAAACTATACAAGGGAGTGGGAGAGGAAATCTACTGGAGTTAAGATTAAGGCGACGGATGGGAATTCGTCGTTAGTCCAAGATTTATATTATTTTCTTCTTAAAAAATAGTTGGATTAATTCACATATATATAAAATAAAAGAGTTTGGTAAATAAGTATTTACCGATAGTCTTTTCTTTTCGAGGACTGTAGGAATTTAAATTCTTTCGGTCGAAGCTTTGTTCTTGAATCAAAAGGACCGGAGTTGAATTCAATAGTCGTGACTGTGGGTTCAGGTGGCAACTGGCTGATTGGTACAAACTCTTTTTTTATATATGTTTTTTGGACCCTCTAGAACCCAGTAGAAGTTTCTAGAGACATCTTATATAGAAAGTTCCATTCTATTATTACGAAATCTAAAGGGTTTGGTGAATGGGAGCTTTTCGTATGGTAAAAAGGGCATCTAGTCGCTACGGATTTAAGTCATCATTTTAAATTAGATTTTGTATTTTATAGTATAAGCGTAAAGAAGTAGAAAATAAAATTAGGACCCCATAACAAAAGAAAGATTTTATGAATTTCAAACTGGCTGCTCGGTCAATGAATGCCAAATGTTTCCTTATAAGGAAACGGCTATTAATATTACCATCTTAAATCTCCAAGACAAATCATATACACGTTAACATTTCATGCAGTTAAGATCAGAAGGTATGCGAGAAATGGATTGTAGATCATGAAGGTATTATTATTATTATTATTATTATTAGGTTGGTACAAAAATAAAAAACGACATCATTACGTCATTATTTTTGCACCAACCTAATATTTAGATTTCGGCATTAAATAACCCATAGAGATGTTGATATGCCGCTAACCAAAACAACGAAATTTACCGAAGATTTAAGAAGAGACTTAATGTGGCGGAAACGTGAATAACATGGAGAGAGAATTTTTTTACGTTTTTTTTTATTTCATTTAGTTAATTTATTTTTTTTGTTTCGTTTTTTTTTTTTTAATTTTCCTTCCTCTGTCATTTATTAGGTTGGTGCAAAAATAATGACGTAATAATGTCGTTTTTGACGTATTTTTTAACGTAAAAACGACATTATTACGTCATTATTTTTGCACCAACCTAATATTATTATTATTATTAACAATAATAATAATTAGTTAGCCAGTACTGTTGCTACTTGGTATCTTTACACGGTAAAGTGTATGCGGCACCCACTGAGGATCGAACTCACTATTTAATTGTCATACCTTAAGCAGACTAGACGGTAAAGATTAATCCAGGCTGAAGCACCTGACAATGTAGAGATTGCTTTTACGTGGTCTCAGGCCACGTGTGTGGACCTCTGCCTGTCATGATGACAGACCACGCGTGGGGCGGACGATGGCATTAAAATCAAAACTTTCTGACAACTAATTCATATGAACAGGCGAGAAACAAAGAGTAATGCATATGGTAACTGTCCGTAAATGATTCAGTCATTTAATATTAATGAAAATAGCTTAGATATGGTAAATGTGCTTTAGACCCTTTCAAAACTCTTATCATGGGACAACAAACGCTTATCAAAGAGTTTCAAAAAACAGATTACAAAGTTTCTTTAGAGATCACCATCCTCAGCCTCAATTTTTTTTCCTAATAACTTTCACGGTTTGAAATATCTTTCGGCAAACTTAGACTTCTGTATCCGAAAAGAAAAACCCCCAAAATAAAAATAAAAACAATTGCAATGTCAAAAACACGGTTTTCCCCTTGATACAGCTATTATTATTTTTAACTACCTTCACTCCTTGTCAATGTTTATGTCGTGACCAAGTAAATGGTTAAGTAATAACAAAAACCAGGTTTGCAAATATATCGTATATTAAACAGTAAGTACACCAAAAGAGTATTACACAACTAGTAAGTGTGTATCGAATGAAGTAGCGCTTAATCTATTCACTGTTCCCTGTTAATATTTAACAACCCCCCACGAGGGATATATGTGGCACAAGGCCGAGTTTATCGTGGGTGATCCAAGCCCGTAGACACAACCAAAAAATCCCCGTAGAACCCGCATAAACGGGTCTGTCTATCTCCCTGAAAGAGACTCTGCCCTTCGGCACAGCCTCATCCGGGTTCCTCTCTGCCAAGACAGAGAGTTCGACAGAAACTGTGAACAGCCTCAATAGAACAAACTATATCACTGTTCCCTGTTCCCCGAAGCCTTCTCTCTTAGTAATCTTATAGTAAGCGGAAGAGTCCAACATAGACTCTTTAGAGGGAGGACACCACAACAGTTTATTGTTTTAAAGCGCGATGCTTAGAGTTGTAATAAAACCTAAACATAAAGTGAATTTCACACATTTTCTTGTTCTTGAGAATGGATAACAAAAATAAAAAAACTATTTACATATTTTTTTGCGGATATAAAGGTCCATGTTTGCTTAGCTTTTTTTGGAACGGCGTTAACCAGTAGTCGCATGAGGGCAAATCTGTCCTGTAAAAGAGCTGACAGTCCTGGGTGATGCGATATTTTGGGTCCCAAATCCCTGACTTCATTGATGAACTGGGTCCTTGTGAATGCACCGGGCAATCAGTACTCAAGAATGTCTTACGGCCGATACAATAACAGCAGAAATAAGTTTCTATTCACGAATGAAGGGAAGCTGCTCCTTGATAAGGTAACCGGTTCTTGAAATATCCAAAACAGCTGAATAATGTTAGGACAGACGTGTTATATTTCTGCTGCAGAGGAAACCAAGATACTATTCGATATGTTCACCAAAAATCAGGTTCACAAGCCTCCCTGAGGAGGTTAGCCATTTCCAGTTTACATTGTACGGACTGTTGCCCTCATCTTTACTTTCACATTGACGGCGTTTTCGGCTTTCTTCATGTAATATTTGTTGGAAATTAGAATTTAGTTAGTACGTTGTTCTAATGACACGTCATATGCCTTTGGATATCTCCGTTTTAGTTAAATTTTGGATACAATTTGTTTAATTAAATTTCTCGAACATTCAGACCGGTAAATGCAATTAATACGGTTTAAAAAAGAAAAAAAAAAGAAAAAAAAAAACAGAGCATAAATATAAACTGAAAATTTATCTTTTAAAATAACTTATAAACAGAAAATATTTTAAACAATTGTTGGACTCAATCGATTTCATTATATATACATATATATATATATATATATATATATATATATATATTTTTTTTATAATTTTTTGTCGAGAAGAAATTAAGCACTGGACAGCCGTTTCGCCATATATTTTGGGAGAAGAAACCTAAACAGAAAGCTTAAACTGGACTGTTACGATATAAGACAAACGTCATTTGGGACAATGGGCATCATCAGGTAGCGAATCAGACGCGATAAGGCGCCGCTCGTTCACATATACCGTGGTGGAACTCATTCAAGTTTCCCTTACCGATAGGACTGTGCCCCCCAAGAGCCACGACTACTAACCCCCACCATGGATTATGTGAACGAGCAGCGCTAGATCCAGTCTAATTTATCCCCTCTTCGGCACGGATGACCGTTGGTGCAGTTGGTATAAATCAGACGCGATCGTAACTGTCCGGGTTTCGTTCTGGTAGTGGATACCGTGATGCCCAAACTCATAACAACCGTCCCCTTACTGTTGAATTTCTTAGGACTGATGCTTAATTATGATTATCTCAAACCCACTTAATTTCTATCATTTTTTTTATTTTTTTTTTTATATATATATATATATATATATATATATATATATATATATATTGATTTAAAATTTCATCCATCCTCAAGCTAATTTTGGATAACTTTTACTCCAAAATTTGCTTGAGGATAAAAAATTTTGTCTTTAATTTAATCACAAAATTAAATTCGTGGCTTTTTTCCATTTTTTTGAAACATGGTTAGAACTGTGTAGCGAAAAAACATATTTTAAATCAATTAATTTATAATATTAATGCTCTGTAAATTTACATTGAGCACTGTTTTGTAAAAATAAAAATATCTATGAGAATACCGGATTATATATCTTGCTGTTCTTTCTTATATATATATATATATATATATATATATATATATATATATATATATATATATATATTTCTTTTCTTTTCTGATTGAAAATAATCAGCGCTACGTAATGAAGAATAAGAAAAAATTCTAGAATTCTCTATTTCGTCCTTCATAAATTAAATCTTCAAAAAAATATTTTCTTTTGCAAAATCCTATTATCTTCTGAGACACTTTGTAGATGGTGTTCTCTACACGCCCGCGTTCTCTCCCTTTATGTGTCTGAAATCTTTCATTTTATGATTCTGTCAGTGTCGACTTTTTTTACAGCGTTGTTTCCCTGTTGCCAAAATAAAGAAAAATTCACATAACCGTACGTCCAAATATTCGAAATCCATTCGCCCGGCTGACGGCTTTGCTTGGGTCTTCATGTTCATTGCCACCGACTATTTATTCGTTTGTAAGGAGCACATCAATATTATACCGGCAATCATTTTCTGTTATCAAAGACGGAGAGAGTCGAACTAGATTTTTTCTTTGTATCATGAAACCAGTGGCATCAGCGGGTGCACCCTCTCAGCTTTTTTGAAGTTAATTGGATTTCTTTTGCATATTTTCACTGGGGTTGTCTCCCTTGTTTGCATATTCTAATTATCTCCCTTGTTTCTGTTATGATTTTTTTTTAAATGTCTACCACACTTCCACCCTCAAATTTTCATTTATCTCTCTACTGTTCTATTCTATTCTCTTATAAACAAAAACAACCACCCTCACACATTTCCCAGTCCCTACCAGGCATTTCTTTCTCCTCTTCCCATCTCACTCATTTATAAACGACCAGTCCATCTGTTGCCAGTAACCGGCTTCATATTTTTCCTAGTGAAGCCTTACTTTTATTTGTCTCGTTTTCAAATACTCCCTCGTAAATATTCTATTTTGTTCATTGCTCGTTTGTTTTTAATGTTTGTCAAATAAACTGGTGATTTATTGAGGTTGAGTCAATCGACTTTTTGTGCGCATGTGTGTTTGTCTGGACAACAATAGCCTGAACGATCGGATGGGTGTCCTGCTATCGTGGCCTATCACACGACTGATCTGTCAATATTATTTTCCCACTGCTCAATCAAACGAGACTATTGATTCTTTCGACTCGGCTAAATAACAAACCCATCTTTAAGGAGAAGACGAATAGTCAATCAGTTATCGATAGCGCGATCAGTCTAACAATTGATTCTTCGTATTTCCTTTCAGTTTATTTAACCTTCCTTCGATCAAGCTTCCTGGAGCTTATTGAAGCTACATTTTGAGAGATTTTAATTAGAAATATTTTAAACTCAAATTCACCCCCAAGCAAGGTGATAATGCCACTAAGACGCATGGGGCTACTGGGAGTGAAGGAGAATGAGAAGAACTTAGACAGAACAGGAAATACAATCCTAAACAGGAAATAAGGACTAAATCACTACTCCTTGTGGGGGGGGGGTCAACCGGACGATGGGCGAACCTATCTACTCCTATTGCGGAATAAAAATGGTAAATAAAATATGAGAGTTTAGAAAAAGGTATTAGATGTACAAATTTGAAGTAGGATTTAGTCAGTTATATGCTATGCGTATTACACGCTTAGTCAATCATGTATCTGTCGATACATGACTGACGAGGCAAATTTTTCTCGCAGTAGGTTGCCATTTATTTCTGCGGTAGACCAGTTGCCATCCAATGCTATAGAACCCAGTATGTCCTGCTATTTACCCATAGCAGGGGGAAATAAGAATATGCATACCTTTCCCAAGATTATTAGTACGTAAGTGAATGTAATGGATTCGACTGAAATTCAAACTCGGCTCTCCGATTCCTCAATCTTAACCGCTATCCATTACTCCACAAGAATCAAAAACCCTGTCCTAAACATGAAACAGGGGATAAAACCTCTACTACTGTTGAAAAAAACCGTCGAGGAGTGTGAACCGGACGATAAGCGAACATATCTGCTCCTATTGAGGTAAAAATTGGAAAAAATAGATGATAAATAAAATTTCAGCCTTTAAGCGGAGAAATTAGAAGTATAGAGTTTAAGTAGTCTTTAGAAGGAACGTGGAAACGAATCTTAAACAGGAAACAATCGATAATCGTCTATTGTTTTAAAAAAAACGGGGAGGTCTGTGAACCTGTTGATAGGCTAATCTTTGCAAAGTATTAAGAACATGACAAAACCATAAGTCGGAAAATTGCAAAATAAAATATTTCTTTATATGGCAATTTTGGGAGGTTCAAATTAATGACTTTATATAATTATGATATCTAAAACAAAAGATATTGACGCTAAAATGTAAAATAAAAAAAATTAGAAACTAATTTTAAAAACCATATTTTATCGAATTTTCATTTAAATTTTTATTAATTTTATGTAAAATTTCGTTTTCAGAAAATTTTAATTTAGAAAATATTAGTTTATAAATTTTTATGAAACTTTATTTTTTAAAAAAATTTATGAAAATGTTATTTTTGTAATATGTTTTTATTAGAATTTAATTAATCCAATTTTAAACAGAATTAGAAAATTTCAATTACTTAAGTACATCGACCGAGAGGGGAAGAAATATTCTTACTAAACATGTTACAAGACGAAAGGAAATACATGATATATTGCAATATTATAAAACATTTATCTAATCAAATTAGAATATAATTTCATAGAAGCTGTGGAAAATAGTTTTGCACTTCGTTCGAATCCAAAAGACCGCGTTTCTGAACGACAAAAAAGCATTACAGTCCGGTTGGAGAAGGGCGCTTCTTGTTAGGCTTCTAACCTTAACGCATTAGGCAAAGTCAAAAGGAAAATAGTTTCTTTTTGGGAGCATTTTCGTTTTAAATGGTACCGGGCATATTTTGCGGCTGCTACGTATTTCCTCTACCGTCACATGGTTGTGTCGTGGTATAAACCTGCTACACTTGCTTTACTTTATGCACTAACTGACGATTCAAATGTGGTCATTAAGTGATAATGGTCTCTTACTAATTGAGAAATAGATATATTCGTCAATAACCAGCATCAGTTTTATTAGATCTGACCACAAGTTCCTTTTTTTAATAAAATTCATATAAACTTACTTTTAATAGATGTTTAATAAGGAGAAGGTATGAGTTTAGTTTAATTAAGCAATAACCCCTTTCACATTGCGATTGGTTAATATGACTGTTAAGACGTCCACCGGCTGGTTCAAACTGTTTTGGATGACAGATGTTCATAATTTGATATCCATTTGATCAGCCCTACTAGTGAATGGTGAATCGTTATTTTCAGCTGTGATTTCAATTTTATGTCCGGCACTGCCAATTAGATATGAATGTTTAATACATTCAATAAATTCGACAATTCTTTAAATGCAAAACGTAACGTAGCTACTCTATGCATTTTCTATAAATATTTTACTCTTGAGTTAATAGATAAACCGTAAGTTCTACGCTAATAGTTTCTTCCCTCGCACTTCTCGCTTGTGGAACTTTCATTCGGTTTCTTGCTTTCCTGTCAAATACGATCTTCAGCAATTTAAATGCAACGTCAATCGCTATCTCCATTCTCCCAGAGTCCTGATTTTTTATTGCCCTCTCTTTCCTCGATAAGTTTTTTCTCGGTTTCTTTAAATCTCAGTAACCCCTTCTCTATTAGTGGTTTTATCACCTTGTTTGGGTAAAAATATTTAAAAAGAAAAGAAACACTATAATAATTCCTAAAATTGACATTATAAAATACAGGACGTGTTTTAATATGAGGCGGGGAATATTTTGTTATTAATTTTCAACATTTGGAGAGCCCGTCGGCTTTATCTCCTATGCAAGAAGTTAACTTCTTCTTTGCTGATCGCTTCCTTTATGATAATGGCGTTGATGATTAAATACGCGGCCAGCATGCAGGTTCAGGACTAGAAGCTTCCAGTTTCACCAAAACCTGTTCCCGTCATCCATTCCCTATCGCCGTTTGGCTTTGGTTGGAGATGTAAGAAAATCAGAATACAAAGAAGTGCCGATGGCGTGAATTTGTTCAAGGTGGATCTCAACTTGCCATGAACTAACCCACACACTTGATTTCATGACCATCCTCTGCGGCGCACATGGAATGAGACATGAAGAATTCAGTTATGAAACTGCAACGAACTGCTGCTGACTCTGCTGTAATTTCGAGCGGCGCCTTCTGTAACATGTCCGTCATGCGTAGCCCTCTTCATTAGATGGATCAACTGTTGAAATCAGTTGTAATCGTCAACCGCTTGTTCCACCGCTGAGGTCTTTGAGGCTGTTGCGTTTAGTCTGGAACCTCGGCTTCGACCATACTGCCAAGAGCGCTTCTACCAGATGGTACCACCCTAAAAATCATTGGGCCACGCAAGCCCCTCCACCACGACAAGAAGTGACCATCAGATTAAGCAGTGGAGAATTAGACAGCGGCAGAAATAAGGAGGTCTCTATGTTGATGACACAACTATTTACTCGTCTTAATGGTAAGTCTCATCGGTTCTATAAAGTCAAATTAGCAACTGAGCTCAAATATCTATTGTTAACTGGGGCAAGAAATGGCTTGTTAATTTTAACGCCTCCAAAACTAACTCTCTTTTAACCGAACCTTTTTTTTTTTGCCTTCTATCAGCATGGACGATGATAATCTGCAGGGGAGTATTTCATTGCGCCTTATCAGGCTAATGTTTGCCACTGACACGTAGTGGAAAAATTTTATTGAATCCATTGCTAGATCTTCTGCTAGGAAAGTTGGTTCACTGTGTCCTGCTAGACAATTTTATATACGCTAGTATCTTAGACATTTAAAAGTCTACCATTCGTCCATGCATGAATATTGTTGTCACATCTGGTCTAGCGCTTCTGATATATATCTATAGATTCTTGATAAAATAAAAAATAATAGCATGATCTCCAATGTTATTGGCCCTGACAAGACTTTCCCACCGCCGTAACGTAGCCTCCTTTTTTCCCATATCTATAAACATTTTAATTATAATTGTTCTAATGAGCTTTCCTCTTTGATAACTATATTATATGAATTTAAGCTTACGACTAGTTTGGAGTCAAGGTTCCATCATTTTACACTTAAAATGGCGAGACGTAACCGTAAATTCTATATTATTTACATTATTCGGACTATTCTTTTTTAATTGTCTGAAAAATTTATGCACTTAATTATCTTCATACATATTAACATCTTTGGGTAAACGTAACGGGACTTAGAAAAAAAATGATATTGTATTGATTGTTTTTGATAGATTCTAAATACAGCTGAATTATTTGGTAAGAAACAAAACGTTTTTGTTTCTAAACCAGTTCATTAAATGTAGCGTTTCACTTTTACATTTCGCTTTGATCTTTATGACGTCATAATTGGATGACCTTTGCTCATTCGTTGAAGAAGTTGGAAACAATGTCGGAAAATGTGAAAATTTATTGAAAAAAAAACAAGTTCAGTTGACCATTGATGACAATTCCAGAACAACGTAACTCTAAACAATTTTGACTATTGTCCTCATCTTTGTCGCCGTATTTATTACAACGTTTCGGCAGTTGTACGCACCTTCCTTCTTCAGGTGGTTGGAATGTCGAACTAAACCCTTTATTTCGCTCACTAGGGTAGATGTCGATTTGATTCCACTTTCCAGTCACGTTGTGATTTTTTGATCCTGGAGAACAATTAACAAATTGTAGATCATGGAAGATTCAGTTGGTCTACCTGTAAGTTCGTTGGGTTGAGAATCGGGCCTAGCAGAAAAATCAAATATGAACAAGTCGATTCGAGTCCAAAGAAAAATTTATGCACAGGTAAATAAGAAAGAAATTGGTACAAAAAGAATAATGTTTCTTTTACAAGGAAGTAGTGTATATGAAATAAAATCTAGAAAAAAAAATATTGCAAATAATTTTGGAAGGAGAGAAATAGTTTTCGGGTTCACCCTTTTTGTTCTTAGTAGTTGCCGTAATTATTTCACTATCAGGATTTAAGTGGGGGGGGTTCACTGGCAGTATTGCGTAAATATTGCAGATAACTTGAGTTCACTTCCTCCCTTATTACAGCAGAAAGCTGACGCTTTCACTCCCACTCTCTCTCTCTCTCTCTCTCTCTCTCTCTCTCTCTCTCTGGTCGACTGCTTGTCAACTCACTTCACCCATCTTCAATACCAACTTCAACTTCTACCGTTTGTTTTCGCACAAACACCCGCTTAAATAAACGTGGTTGTAGCGACAAAAACCCGTAAACTTAGTAATACAACCTGATTACTCACCTCTCCCCCTTCTTAATTCAATTGGTATTCCATAGTTCATATAAACACTATTGTTTTGACATTTTATATTAATAATTCTGACGAAGCACAAACTTCACTACAGATTATTTTTCTCATCTATAAACAAAATTCTATATTACTATAATTATTAATATTTCAAGGGTGGCCATTGCTCTCTGTGACACCAACATACTCACAGAAGACATTGTAAATGATTTCGAACCATATCAAGCCTGAAAAGTGAGGATTGTGCCATAATATGTCATTTTTGGTGCAATCTGAATCTTGTAAAGATAAAGTAGTCATGTACTTTCTGAAACGATAGATAGGGCCGGCCATTTTTTCCAGGACCTTTAGCTATGATTAGTTTATATGATTTCATAAATACAAAGAAACATCTGCAATGTTATTGCAGATTACAATGTTACTGGCATCTCGGCTTCAGCCTCTTTCCTGCCGCCGTAATATAGATTCCCTGTGCCTTTTCACTTTCATATTAATTGTTCTGATGAACTTTCCTCTATGGTACCCAGACTAAATATATATGCAATGTCATATCGTTATCTTCTGTCTGCTTAATTCTTCTTTTTTGTCTTCTCCCCTTAATAGTATATTTCCTCATATTCTCTAATTTCTCTGTGTGTTTTTAGTCGCTTTATTGTCTTGCTTGGGGTGAATTGATTTAAAAAAAATAAAAAGGTCATCGGTGTGTGTGTGTGCATATACATTCCATATCATATATACGTACATGCATACATAAAAGGAAATCTTATACAATTATGTCTCGTGACTATCGTTAAAGACACACATACAAAACAGGATTAAAATATGGGTCTGTCCAGAGGACCCCAGGCAACTAATATTACCAAGCCTTCACAAAAAGGGCAAACTTAAAAACAAAAACAAACAAACAAAAAAAAAACGAGTAAAAAAATTAGAAACGGCTTTATATAAAAAAAAACTAAGACAAAAACAGTAAGAAAGAAGAAGAAAAAGATCGTTGAAGCGAATCACATACGCTGAGCTTACAATAAAAAAAAAATAATGATTAACCCATTCTTTTCAAAAGGGATACGTTCAGAGCAGGGCAGGCCTGCGACTCGGTCGGTTGGTCGTGAAAAACCGTCACTGAAATGGGTAAGCTGTCAGTCTGCCTAGTTCAGAAGGTTCCGAAACAACACCATTTGAGTCAGGTTTGTTATCAACACGAAAATAAAATTAAAAATAAAGGAAATACAAGCCTCCCTTCTCCAACCTTATAAAGTTAAATAACAGAAATAAGAGCGTGCATAAAAGAGAAAAGAGTCGAGGAAAAGATAGGGGGGGGAGTGTAGTGAAAGGAAAAGAGGAGGGGTAGAATGGTTGGGTGTGAAAAGGGTACATTTTGTTCGCACCATATGTGAGGGCTTGTCATGAATAGATTATTTTTTTATTGTCCTGTTTTACTTTTAAATTGTGTATATTCTTGTACATTCTTACCTTTTGATGACATTTAAGTTAAATGAAATCTCCAAACATAAGGATTTCTTATGTGTGAGCGTGTGGGTGTCGGTGTGTGCGTGTGAGTGTGTGTGCTTGTGCTCGTGCGCACTCACCTACGCCCTCCCATATATATATATATATATATATATATATATATATATATATATATATATATATAAGTAATAAAATGTCAGATGAAAAGATAATCCGTTAATTCCTTAATATATATATACAGTGTAACCCGGATATAAGAGACCCGGATATAAGAGAAACCCGGATATAAGAGAGATTTTCTCTGGTCCCAAATTAGAGCCTGTGTTAATGTATATAAAATAGACCAAACCGGATATAAGAAACCCGGATATAAGAGACTTCTTCTCCGGTCCCGACAACTCTCTTATATCCGGGTTACACTGTATATGGATATATATACACATATAAATACACACAGATAGATAGATAGATAGATAGATAGATAGATAGAGAGATATTTACAAACAAGTTTGATTAAAATGAACCGACATGGTCCCTCTGTTTATATGTTTATTATATATTTACAGTTTTCGAATAAGGTGCTGAGCTGATAAACTGTTCGAAGTCCCTACTATATTCTTTTCAAAATCAATGTGTTGCCTGTGGTAAAATTCTTTTGTCTACATTATTGTATTCTTTGAAATGCGGGACGTTTGAAACAATTATTGAAAAAAGTTTGAACAAAGTAACTATAAACAAATTGTGTGTGTGTTTTTTGTTGTTGTTGTTTTTTTTGTTTTTTTTTTTGTTTTTTTTTTTTGCTATCATCTGCCAGCCGCAATAATGGAGAATGCATTACCTCGCACCATCGCCAGTGAGACACACTGCAAGAGCCACTCCGTTTCGCGAGGCTCGTCGCTTAATCAAGACGCCGTACCGCCAATCCCCTGAAGGAACGCCATCGAAAGACGGTCAATAATCCCAAAAGCCTCTACTGTCACAGGAGTAAAAATAATCTATCAGTAAGATAAGAATATCTAAGTATTATTTTTTTTTATCTCTGAGTCCCGGGCGACGGATCCCGGCTCAACCGCGGAGAAAGCATTACCTAGCACCATCGCCAGTGAGACACACTGCAAGAGCCACTCTGTTTCGCGAGGCTCGTCCCTTAATCGAGACGCCGTACCGCCAATCCCCCGAAGGAACGGTCAATAATCCCAAAAGCCTCTACTGTCACAGGAGTAAAAATAATCTATCAGTAAGAGAAGAATATCTAAGTATTATTTTTTTTTATCTCTGAGTCCCGGGCGACGGATCCCGGCTCAACCGCGGACCTGATCAAATTGCCGGCCGAAAAAGTATCCGCATCCCAAATCAACGACTTCCCCATTTTAAAAGGGAAAATAGTAATCCCATCCGGCCGCTTTCCATCACCACGGTCGAGGCCTACGGGTTCGATTTGGGAAGGGAACCCAGCTGCATCCAGACCACTTCTGATGATGTTGTTTATTGCTGCATGCCGTGGAAAGCGGTCGGTACTACAACGACAGGAGAGAGGATGCAAACCAAACTCATCAATGGAAGCTCCGTATCTACATCTGTGACGCTCACATAATTTAAGCCCAAGAAATAGTGTAGCGTGACGTCATGTGTTACGTCATTGAGAACGAGGCTGCACAAAATTATACGATTTACTTGATTCAATTAATTTCTTTTCTTTCTCATACTAATATATGTGTGCGCATTAATTATATCATATGCACTTCAAAATACCGTCTCGTGTGATGAATAATATTTTATTTGATGTGGTCTGTTTATTTTTATATATATATATATATATATATATATACAGTGTAACCCGGATATAAGAGACACTGATATAAGAGAAACCCGGATATAAGAGAGATTTTTTCTGGTCCCAAATTAGAGCCTGTGTTAATGTATATAAAATAGACCAAACCCGGATATAAGAGAACCTGATATAAGAGACTTCTTCTCCGGTCCCGACAACTCTTTATATCCGGGTTTTACTTATATATATATATATATATATATATATATATATATATATAAAATTCTTTCTTCACCCGTTGCATGGCTTTCCTGCACAGCACAACTTTGGATTATCCATACGGATTAGCAAACATTTCATTACGTAATTATATATATATATATATATATATATATATATATATATATATATATATATATATATAATCCCTCCTAAAGTCCGTCCTGGGTATGACGATAAACTACATCTGCGTTCTGGGTAAGACGATAAACTACGTCCAACAGCAAGGCTTCTGGTCAGGAGGTTTTGAAGGAGCGTGGAAGCACTTCTTCATTGCTGGTGTTCCCAGGTCCATCCTGACCCGGAGTGGTAGCACCTGTTAGGGTCCCAGGTATGGGCAAATCGTTGACCCCACAACCTGACTCAAAACACTATGCAAGTGTAAAAAAATAGGTTTTAATACCAGAAATACTTTGTAAAAATTATTTTAGCAATAAAATTCTGAAGAAATAAAACTATTACCAGCTAGACATTTTTGACGAAAAAATTATTACAGCAACACTTTTTTGAAAAAAAAAAATTATTACCAGAAATAAATTTTTGACAAAACAAAATATTAACAGCAATGAAAATTGTGTTGGCACTAAATAACACATTGAGGTTGATATGCCGTAAAACAAAACAAACCAACCCCTCCAAAAATACTGGAACGGCAAGGCAAATTCTTGTTCAGAATTTCACCTTTTTAGATGTGTTAAATAATTTAGAGCACCTTCCTTTTTTGAACCCACCCATTTTTCAAGTGAACAAAAATATTAGAACATATGACTGACAGGAGTTTCTTATTGCCGACGTGTTTCCATCTAGATTGAATAGCTTTGAATGTCAGTTTTAGCTTTGGGTTTCACCCGTAAAGACAGTATTTCTTGTTACAAAGAACAACATGAAAATGGGAGAGCTGCCTATGGAAGAAAAGCAAGCCGTTTTGTAGCTGTGAAACGAAGGATAATTGATCAGCGCCATTAGACAAACGTTGGGCAACGTAACAATTTGGATTGTCCTAAAAAAAGAATGAAACTGTTGGTGTACTGAGCAACAGGCAGAGAGCAGTTCGGCCAAGGAAAACAACAGCAGTTGATGATAGAAACATTGTTGAAATCACAAAACAATAATCAGTGACTTCACCAAGAGCCTCCAGGTTGCAGGCGTGAAGGTTTTACATCTCACCGTTCGAAGAAGACTTTGAGGGCAGAAATATCGAGGTCATACCACAAGATGCAAACCACTCATCAGCAGTAAGAATTGGAAGGCCAGATTGGAATTTGCAAGTACAGAGATGAGCGGAAAAAGGAAAAGCAAAAGTGTGGGGAAATAGACGATCTGTTTATGACTCGAAGCATACAAGCTCATCTGTGAAATCTACAGAAACATTATTTTATTTTTTATTTTTTTTGCCAATTTACAGATAAATGCATCCAAATTAATCTGGGGAAAGTTTATTATTCTACAGGACAATAACCCAAAATATATTACCAACACAAATAAGGACTTCATCTCTTGAAGAGGAGACTGAAGGATGACCCCCCCCACCACCACGAAAAAAACAAGAACAGAAAGAGGCCACGTTAAAAACCTAGAAAAGCATCACAAATAAAGAATGCAAAGGTTTGCTGACGTCAATGGGTTGCAGCCTCGATGCAGTTATTGCTAGCAAGAGTTATGCAACCACATATTAAATGTTATTTATTTAAGACTCTCTTTTCATCTATTTTTCTCATCTGAAAATTGGCTGATCTGATATAAACTGTGGCATGTCCTAAGCTGTTTAACACATCTA
Source organism: Acanthosepion pharaonis (assembly GCA_903632075.3). Lineage (NCBI taxonomy): Eukaryota > Metazoa > Mollusca > Cephalopoda > Sepiida > Sepiidae > Acanthosepion > Acanthosepion pharaonis. The sequence goes on from CAHIKZ030005305.1 coordinate 3,016,793, forward strand.
AATGTAAATACTAGGAAATAAAAAGTGAAATTCTACACTCTTATCAAATATTCATCTTTTGATATTAAACCCAAATGTCTTCAGTGAACAACAAAAACAAAGGAATTGGTCTCGCCTTTCCAATAGTTTTGGAGTGGACAATATAGAATACAAGGAAATGAGTAAAGAAACTAAAGAAGTGAAACAAGATAGATAGATAGATAGATAGATAGATAGATAGATAGATAGATAGATAGATAGATAGGATGAATGAATGAATAAAGAAATGAAAGAGAAACAAGAAAGAAATAAGGAAATACAGACATACAAGAAAAACGATAGAAAAATGAATGACGAATGACAAGTGCGTAAATCAATGAATGAATGAAATCGCAAGCAATTGAAAAGAAAAATGTGCTTCTCAAAACAGCACAAAAAGCTGTCATAAAAAAAAAGGAGGATCGTCTTGTTGAGACGACATTTTGCAAATGGTTGAACCGAGCGAAAAAGCCGATTAAACTAAATCCATTTAGCACATGTGGAATCAACTTGAGCTGCATTCAGATGTGATCGGTTGCTTTTTCGGCCGGCGAGAAACATTGATCTGGTCAGCCGTTGATTCATGAGACAATTTCTCCGCTGGACAAGCCAGCATCTTAAGCGGTACAATGGCCGCTTTTATGGACTACGTAGCGACTTCCCACAGCGCGTGCTCAGTGGAGCATACTAAAATTGTCCTCATCTTTCACACACACACACACACACGCTCACACACACACACACACACACACGCTCACACACACATACACACACACACATATATATATTGTATATGTATATATTGAGTTGATGCCAAAGTTCATAGCAACACCTTTTACAAAATGTTAGAGAAATCACAAAAGTGTATAATTGAATTTTAGCAGATATTTTTTTTTAATTACGTTTGCGTAATTTTTTTTAGCGACTGTGTGGTAATAATTTATTTTGGGGTGAAGCATGCCTGATGATAAAATGCACATTCGACCTCCTTATCAGCACGGGAATTGGGATCGGCCACCCGGGTTCAAATTCCAACCAAGTCTGATGCATTGGCTTTTGCTGAAATGCCCTGTGGCAAAGGCATGAATCCATCATTTCTCCTCGCAGAGATGAATCAAACAGCAGAACAATCTGGTCTCTCTAGAAATGGTTGGCTAAGTCTAGAAGAAGAATATCTCCAAATTCAAACCGTTTGGTTCGAGGCTAACAAATTTATCCTGTAAAACCTAGTTGCTACTGCAGCTACCAGCAGCACCATCTAGTGTGGCGTGTGGGAGATTCGTTTCCAGCTGTGCTGGTCAAACCCTCCGCCTTCTGACAGAGAGGATCCCCAGACGAGGCTATGTCAAAGGGCAAAGTCACGTCTCGGGAAACAGCTACCCGACCCCAATTTTTACGGGGCTACGGGGAATTTTTGGCCGAGCCTACGGGCTCGGATACCCCATATTAAAAACTCGGCCTTGTACCACATCTGACCGCGTGGCGCGTTTGGTAGATATCGTAGAGTGGCGAGTGCGTGGCTTTAGACTACATCAACCGACCGACGGGCCCTGTTTATGCTTTATAAACCGGTAAAATCTGTAGCGGAAGCCAGGCAATGGATATCTTTGGTAGTGATGCAGTCGGAGCAGACACCTGATGGAAATGACTTGCAAAATTTGTAGAGAAGTTTCGAACTCAAGGACAGCTAACTCTATAAAAAAGAATAACACAAAGTTACAAAGGGATTAAACGGAAAACACTTTGAAAGAAACCTACAGATTAAAAAAACCGTAAAAATCTAGAACATTAAGAAGTTAAGAATGTAATTTGATTAATGGAACGTCGACTATAAAAAAAAGCAATAAAGAATAATAATAGAGATGCTCGTATCACTAGATAATTTCGCCATTGACAAGATTACAGAAACAATAAATGTATTTTTTAAGCATTTCACCCCTAGCAAGGCAGGTGTGCCACTAGGGTTTTACGGAGAGTGGAAGTGTACGAAAAGTATTCGTGTGGGGGGAGGGGATTGACGAAAGGAAAAAAAGCCAACAGAAGATGGCTATTGAGGTTGCATTTAAATTTTTGAAGGCTGTAGTTATCAGGGAAGCAAGTGAGACGATAGGAGCTCCAATGTCGGGATTTGCGAGGCAAGAAATGTTTGGAGTAGAAGTGGCGGTTATTTTTAACTATTTCATCAGTAAATGGGTGGGACCTAGATTCCAATCTAGTAGCATACTTAACCTCGCGTAGTCCGGGCACCGGGGAAAAAGTTCGTCAGAGCAGTTGCCATGAAAATATTTGTAGAAAAGATAGAGGGAAGCCACATCACGCCCGTGAGAAAGTGTTTAAAGTCGAGAAGCCAATTCAGGGCCGATTACATTATAGATTTTTTTTCTGATCCTGTCAAGAACATCGAGATGAACGTCAGTGGCACAAGACCAGATATGGCAACAGTATTCAATGCAAGGACGAATGACAATGGCGACATACCGCAAGTGTGTTTCGTTTTTTACGGCTTATCAACCCTTTTATATTAAAATCCATAAAATATTTTTTTTAAGATTAAAGCATTTTTTGGGTGGGGATATATAATAATAGTTTAGTGATGCAAGTCTTACTCATTAACCCATAGCTGACAGGAAAAGAGGTGGTTTCATAAATACCCCAGGGGTATTTGCGCGTAGGTGAATATGACTAACCCAGAAGAAATTGGATCTCGGCTCTCCGATTTCCAATTCAGTGCCATTATCCATTACACCACCCGCACATCTGAGCTGTCAATAGTACCTAGATGGGTAACATTTTGAGAATACTAGATGCTATAAGCTTGGATGTGCGGGTGGTGTAATAGATAACGATTCGGAATTGGAAATCGGAGATCTGAGCTCTAATTTCAGCCGGGTTCTTGGTATTCACTTACTAGCAGCATGGCCCGGCGATGCCCCTGCTTGATTCAAAAATCATATGACTCATACAGCCATCGCTATCACTTGACTTAAAATATGTTTGCTCTTCCTTGCCTTTAAAGGAGTGCCCATTGACGTGCTGATGTTGCTACATGCCTTACTTCTTGCCTATCTCACACTGCGAATTTTTTCTAAGCTCTATACTAAACATTAAATCTGTTACGAAAAAAGAACTAAACAAAATGAACACAAAACAATCAGCTTTAAAAAAGGACTCGTAACTGGAAAAACCGAATGATAAAAGAATGTTAACAACAAATACTTTTTCACACCAACCCAGTTCTGCGGAATCAGAATCAACGTTGAGTTTAAGCAAGCGAATGAGCCAATTAGAGTAAAGTGCCATGCAGATTTAAATTTTTCCCACTTGTGACGAATGCAGCAATCGATTTTCTTTTGCATGCTAGCATGCTGGTTAACATTTGTGTCAGTCAGCTGTTGGCTCTCACGCTGGCCAATAGAATCTTCCTGCCTATTCGTGGCAGCCAGCTATAGGCCAGTAGAAAATGGCCACAAACTACATGAAAACTGCCGTAGAAGCATGAGAAAGTCGATTATTTCCACTATCGATGGAAGTTGGGAAATGCAAGGTCGGTCTTGGCCTTCCCGCTAACTTGGAGCATGTGCATGTAAATTTTGCTGCAAATCTGTCGAAAATTGCGGCCGTGTATTCGTTACACACACGCACACACACATCCTACCTTTTATAGATAGAGATACGCCTGTGCTCTTGGGAAGGCATGAATCCAACACTTCTCACCCAATAATAGTTAATTAGTAGGACTTTTATCAGTAAATTTTTATTATTATCTCCAAAATATTCTTACATTATAAAAATAATTTCTGGCTTTAAAATAACCTGCAAAACATTGATATGCCGTAAGAAACTAATCAATCAAATACTGAATTGGTTATTTCTGTTTAGTGGCATATCAACACCTCTATGGGTTATTTAATGCCGAAATCGAAATATTTTGACCGGATTTTTTTTTTTTTTTTGATAATAATTGTTTTAGTGATGCAAGTTTTACACATAGCTGGATGAAGAAGTGGTGGGTTCATACCTTTCCCAATGATATTTGCGCGTAAGTGAATATAACGAACCCAACTGGAATTAGAACTCGTCACGCCGATTAACAATTCCGAGCCAGTATATATTGCACCAAACTTAAATCCAAGTTTAAAGCACCTGGTATTTCGAAGCGGTCACCAATCTAGCTACTGGGTCGGCTTAAAGTTGCGGGTAGGCAATCTTCATTCTTCTACCCATATATATATATATATATATATATATATATATATATATATATATATTATATATAATTATTTATTCGAAAATTATAACATAAATATGTTATAAAAACACTACAAAAATAGCCATTTTGTTTCAATATTTCTGATGTCTTATTAAGTGATGGTGTTGAATGTAGAATAAAGGGTTATATATATATATATATATATTAGCTGGCAACTCTTATTCGAGGATATCCGACTACTAGGGTGCCTAACCAGTCCCTATTGCAGACTGTCACTCAGACACATTTGTGTTTTGTTCAATACCCACAGAGCCCAACTGTGGGTAATACTGCAACTATGCCGAGCAGACCTTAGTTACAGTTTCTGGGAGAGAGCGTGTTATCTAGCATGATCAACATTCTGGACTCAAACCCGGTCACGATGTCGTGTGACTTCGTGCTAGCACAGCTATGGACAGCCTTGGATTGTTAGGGTTTTCAAAGATGGCGCACGTTGGGATCGTCCCTACTCTAGACCAAAAACATGACAAATCGGCCATTGTGAAATTCGAACCCGGGTCTTATGGGCGGAAAGCGAACGTTGTAACCACTCGGCCACGCGCCCATAAATCTACCTCCCACCAACCCATCTATCTATCTATCTATCTATCTATCTATCTATCTATCTATCTATCTATAGTATGATGAGTAAATCATCGACATTTTCATAGTAGTTTGTTTATATATATATATATATATATTGTTTATATATATGTTTTATATATATATATATATATTGCTTATATATATATTGTTCATATATATATATACTTTATATTATATATATATATTTATTTATATATATATATATATATATATATATATATATATTCTTTTATATCTATCTATCTATCTATATATATATATATATATATATATATATATATATAGTATGACGAGTAAATTATTGCCATTTTCATAGTAGTTTGTTTTGGAATTTGTCGACTGCAGTAGGTTGGGACTGTTGGGCACCGTCAGTCGTCAGTCGAAAAGAGATCACCATGACCCAATTTGGAAACGCTCCGGAAGACCCAATACGAACATTTCAGGGTGTTTAAGTGTCAATCAGAAGATAGGCCAGAGGATTCGGAAAGAGTTGAATGAATCAAATGTTGATTGCGTAGTTAGAGCAGCTCTGAAATCTCACTCTGACCGTTCTGATAAGAAAAGAACTTCCGAATTTGTTGATAAGGGCCCCAGATTCAACACTAAGGCTAACATCAAGTGTTTTGAAGAGAGAGTGCTACCCTGGGTCAAGAGAATGACTGCTGGAAGACCTAATATTTGGCAACAGGATTCTGCCCCATGCCACACAAGTAAGGGAACCCAATCATGGCTGTCAGACAATTTCTGCGGCCACATCACCCCTTACATTTGGCCACCTAACACCCCAGACTGCAACCCCCTTGATTATTACGTGTGGGGGCAGTTGAGCTAAAGACCAACAGAACTCTTTGTAACACCTATGATGAACTGAAGGCAAGGATTATGGCAGCATTCACCAACATAACCCGTTCAAGTCCACATTCGCGTAATTGATGTATACAACAAAAAGTATTGTTCGTTTCAGTAGAAATATCTAAATGACTTTAACTTAGAAAAATAATATTTTTTAATGTATTATTATAGATATAGCAATGGGGCACTAGTGTCCCAGCTGACATTTTGGTCCAAGGCTACTGGGACACATGTGTCTCAGGTGACCATGATAAACAGGGCGGTAAAAAGCATATACTATCAGTTTCAATGTCACTTTCTTCTACATAATCTGGATCCACAAATGAATCATCATCACTGAAATCTTCATCCATTTCTTGTACCATCTTACTTAAAGGGTGTTTCATTAAGACGGATCAAAATCAGCAGTAAATAGATCAGTGTTATTGGTAAAAAAATTATTTATTTCTTTGTTGAATCATGTTATTCAAGTCATGGCAATTATGTGTGAAAAATAATACTGACCAAATGTCCGCCAAGGCTTCGGCAGCACACCTCCACTCGATGGGCAAAATTTTTGATGACGTTTCTACATAGTTGATCCTCGATCTCACCAATATGCCTTATTATCTCATCCTTCAGCTGTTGAATTGTTGTTGGTTTGTTGGCATAGACCTTACTTTTGTGGTGACCCCCCCCCCCCAAAGGAAGAAATTTAAAGGCGTCAAGTTGCACGATCCTGGTGACCAAATGACTACGCTGTTTCGAGAGATGATGCAACCTGGGAACTTCACATTCAAATTCTGTTTGAACGTCCATCTTCGTAATAGGCTTCGATAACCTTAACACGTTATATAACCTTCTGTTAATCTTTCCATTGTTGAAATTGCGAAAGACGTAAGTTATTAAATCTGAAAGAAAAGGAAAAAATCATTAGATGCTTAAACTTAATTGACATTTAAAATCGGTCCAAATTATTGGAACACCCTTTATTTCATCTTCAGTCGTATGTCTGCAAATATGATTTATTGAAGAGTTACATATAATGTAGGCTAATAAACAAAATGAAAATAGGACCATAAAAGTCCGCTGGAACACATATGCTCCATTGTCAGTGCTCCTAAAAGGCTGGGGGACACTAGTGTCCCGTAACTAAAAAAAAGGACGCATTTTTTGTAAAATAATTCATTATTGGAACTTATTTCCCAGCTCTTATTTTGTATAATATTAAATCATACATATATACATAAAACTACATATAGAAATGCAACATTTACTGTGAACATACCATGTACTGCCGTTGGAATGGGAAATAATTTGAAACACTACTTCTTCCTTGGCTGTCACGTTTGATTGCAATCTCACTAAAGCGAAATGTTAGGCACCTTGACGTGGTATAATGGTTAGAAAGCTTGTCTTGCTAGATCAATTTTCGATACTCTCAAGGTGACCCATACTTTCGGCCTTGTGCCACATCTAAGCCACGCTCGGAACATCACTAAAGCGAAATGATGCAATAATTGTTGCGCGTATAAATGTCTGCTTTATACCATATCAATGCGTTTTGGGGACAATTATGTCCCGCAGGACGCGTTGAAAACATTTGTGGCACACACATGTCTCAGAGGACTCGAAAGGATTAAACAAGGAGACTGTTCAGAAGTGTTGCAGGAGATTTCGAAGTCGTCTGGAGGCCTTAGTTGAAGCCAATGGTGATTTTCTTGAATAAATTTAATTACATAAAAAATATATTTAATTACCTAAAAATATTTTAAAATACTAAAGTATTTCAAAATATTTTTTATGTAATTTTGGCAAATATATCTGTCAAAATGAAAAGCCAGTGATATCTGGGTTTTTTTGCGTAATTTAGACGACAATTTATCTATCGCACTATATATATAGGATTAATGTAAGTAAATGTATAATATTACTACTAATACTAATAATATATATATATATATATATATATATATATATATATATATATATATATATATATATATATACAAAATAAACAGTCCACATCAAATAAAATATCATTCATCACACAAGACAGTATTTTGAAGTGCAGATGATATAATTAATGCACACATATTATAGCCAGCGTTATCTGGATTTTTGCGTAATTTAGACGAGAATTTATCCATATATATATATATATATATATATATATATATATACACGAGATGGCTGATGAAAAACTCTCGGTCCGACCAAGGAAACCTTTTCCCAAACAAAACTGTTGTTTGGTTAAATGCCTCTGGCACTGAGCCTTTCAGCGCAACTCTAATATATTTAAGATGCCTGATAATATCGCCAAATCCATTAAAGAGGTTATACACAAGATGGAATAATGAATCTAGTATCCAAATAAAGTAAGTTTATTTTCCACCAAAATGACATGTTTATTTTTCAACGAAATTACGAGTTATTGCTATAAATATTTCCAAAGTCTCTGCACATTTTTTCCTTCAACTTATGAAAAATCGGTCTGTTTTACATTTGACCCGCATACACACACACACAGATATATATATATATATATATATATATATATATATATATATATATATATATATATATATATATATATATATTTATGTTTATGCATATGCATGTTTTTATTAATTAAACGTCAGATTTAGTAAATAATAGTATTTGAGCAAACGTTCGGTTTATTTATTAAAGAATATATTTATTTTCTTACTATTTAATAAATAATCGCTGCGTCTACTCAAATAATAGTATCCACTAAAATTAACGTTTAAGTAATAAAGATCTGTCGGATTAATAAATAAACTGTTCATCACTTCCTGTATACACACACACACACACATATAAAATTTGGGGGGGGGTTGTGGTTGTGTGTGCGACAACAATTTTGTCTTAGTAAAAAAAAAAAAATCCTGATGATGTGTTAATGTCGAAACTACCAGAAATAAATAGGTATCAACATGATAATTTTCTCTCTTCCTTTAATAAGGATACTAAGAATCTTATCCGAGAATATGAGAGGATGCTATTGAAAATAAGTAGACAAAACTTGTCGAAATTATTCAATGAGACATGTTTTATATATCTGTATATGCATCTATCTATCTATCTATCTATCTATCTATCTATCTATCTATCTATCTATCTATCTATCTATATATATATATATATGTGTGTGTGTGTGTGTGTGTGTGTGTGTGTGTGTGTGTGTGTGTGTGTGTGTGTATAAAACCTAAATCCTAAAGAGCCAGGAACAACCTACCTAGGTTTCCCCTAAACGAATCTTTAGGTAGATTGTTCCTGGCTCTATAGGATTTAGTTTATTTACCCCTGCTCTACTTACCGTATTGTGCACTCTACATTTTAGCTTTTACTCACTTGGGTTTTTTTTTTCTTTGGACTAAAAGCGTAAGGCACTGGACGATTTATTTAGCACAAGTTGGCTATCCGAGATTTTTTCCTAATCGATTAATATTAGTATAATATATATATATATATATATATATATATATATATATATATATATATATATATATATATATATATATATATATGGATAGATAAAATTTGTATATATTGGCAGCATGTTTTCATTAAGACATGTGTCTTTAAATAATTTACACAAGTTTTGTCTACTTATTTTTAATAGGACCCTCTCGTAATTGTGGACAAGTTTCTTTGTATAATTATTACCATGTTGATGCATATTCATTTTCTTCCAAGTTCTTTCGACATTATCAAGATGGTAATTTTCTTTCTTACTTCAATAAAGATAATTAGAGACTTATCCATAATTACGAGAGTACCTTATTAAAATTAAGTAAACAAAAGAGAAAAGCAATGATAACAAAGTTGCAATATGAACTCTGGTAAAGACATGTAATGATAACAGCAGAAAATTGCAATATGAGCACTGGTAAAAATGATGCTGAAAACATTAGGTTTATAATACTCAGAAGTTCATACCCAAGGACACATGGCACAGTGGATAAAGGCGTTGGTTAGATCCAGTGACAGACCCAAAGAAGGTGAGTTCAATTCCTGGTTAAGGCAGTGGAGAACTTTCAGAGGGAAAATTAGCAGGAGATAACTGACATCCATCAAACATGGCACGTGGAATTAGAACAGTCTACCCCAGCGATCGAAATAAAGGGTTCAGTTCGAAATTCCAACCACCTGAAGAAGGCCGGAGAGTACAACGGCCGAGACGTTGTGACAAATATGGCGACAAAGATGAGGACAATAGCCGACTAATGTAAATACTGTAAATAAAACTTGTCTGAATTAATTAATGAACATGTCTTTACACACAACGATTTACACCTGTGTCGATAAGTAAGGCTGAACAGGTCGATGAGGTCAAAATGGCATCTGATTTTGTTAACAGGATCATAAGATGGCTTGTTAATTTTAACATCTACAAAGCAAAACTGCTCTCTATTAATCATCTGAGAGAATCTTTCCTGCCTTCCATTAGCATGGCTGATTCTGACCTCCAGGAGAGTGACTCGTTGCCACTTCTGGGGTTAATTTTCACAGCAGAGATGAAGTGGAAACAATATATTGAAACCATTGCTAGTTCAAATGCTAAGAAAATCGGTTCACTATGTCGAGCAAGACAATTTTTCACTCCAGAATCTATCTTACATATCTATATGTCTACCATTCGTCCATGCTTAGAATATTGCTGCTACATATGGTCCGGTGCTCTTGCTATTTGCTCCTTGATCAAATCCAAAGAAAAATCATCAATGTTATTGGTCCTTATCCGGTAGCCCGGATTCAGTCACTTTCCCACCGTTGTAAGGTTGCCTCATTGTGACTTCTCTATAAATACTTTCATGGTAGTTATTCGGATGGGCTCTTCGCTATGATACCTAGACTGTATAAATTTGAATGCAGTACGAGACTGTCGTTGTGATCTCATGATTTTATAGTTGAGCTGGCGAGATGTAAATGTAATTTCTTTTCTCGCACTCCTTGTTTGTGGAACTCCATGCTTTCCGG
>CAHIKZ030005305.1:3030000-3092500 GCA_903632075.3 Acanthosepion pharaonis
CTAATCTGTTTTTTTGTATGAATGATTCGTGTAATATAAATTGAACTGCACCACATGTTTGATTTAAAAAGAACTGCAACTTCTGGGATAATAGCTATGACATTGCTCTAGTTATTGAACAATTTAGTTCATGCCACATCGACTGAAAAAACTACTACAACAAAATAATTCTCCAATTACCATATTAGTAAAAAATGCACTCTCTTTTAAATTTTCAAAAAAATTCAACCTTAGAGTTGCGACCGCACGCTCCAGAATCTCTTACAATTAACAATAACACATTTCTAAAAAAAAATTTATTTCGACTCAAATCTAATCTTTCGTGTCCCGTTATTACCTGGATGTATTTTAAAAAAACAAATCAATTTCCATGTCTAATGATGTCTGTATGAACAGATGAAAGTACTATTAAAAAAAGACCTTATACAAGTTGAATTTATTAAAAACAGGGATCACAACATTCATCTAGAGCTCCGTGGGTTAATGTAATTTTAATAAATTTGTTTGTGAAGTTGTATTCTCGCCATTTATATCATTAACGTCACTAATCTGTTTTTTTGTATGAATGATTCATGTAATATATATATATATATATATATATATATATATATATATATATATATAATGTAAATTAACTTATTACTCGTCAGGTCACGGGGATTCTTTGTATTTAAACTCGGTGGGTGAAAAAACCTGGATAGCATAATTTTCAAACAAATTGACATCTGAAGAAAAAAATAGGGAAAAAAAGAAAGATTCACAAACCACTGAACAGGGCTAATGAAATCGTCCAGTACCTTAAATTTCTAATACAAAGAATCTCCGTAACCTCACGTATAATAAGTTAAACTGAAGAGTACTCAATACGCTAACTAGGGCAAAAGTAAAATAAATAAATCCTAAGGAACCAGGTACTACCTACCTAGGTTTCAACACATGAAGATCCCATGTGATGAAACCTAGGTAGGTAGTACCTATATATCATTAGGGATTTATTATATATATATATATATATATATATATATATATATATATATATACCCAGATGTAACCGTAAGTTCTAGGCTAACAGTTTCTTTTCTCGCATGTTTAGCTTGTGGACTTCCTTGCGACTCCATGCTTTCCAGTCAACATCAATCTTCAAAAATGTAAATGCGATATCAGTCGCTCTCTACTGCCATCCTTTTGTTCTAGCTCCTTAGAAATGTTTTTGTTTTCTAATACTTCCACATCCAGTAAGCACTTGCGCTACTTAAAAAGTATCCCTTGCTTCACAAAGAGATTAATGTTGAAGGTGATAGCAGCTAACACTGACCAGGTAAGTAATCCTCTCTCACACAGTTTCATTCTTTAATTTAAGGTACCAATATTCAAGGCACCTTCTTTCATGTTATCCTTTCTGATTCCAAAATTCTCTGTTAGAATCTGCCGCACTATATTCCTATTCATTTTTTTTAATCTTTTCACCCCAAGCAAGGTAATAAAGGAACTAAGATGCAAAGGGTTACCGAGTATGAGAAAATAAAAGAAAATCTTCTGGAGAAAGGAGAATAAAAGAACAAGAATTCACAAGACAGAAGAAAACGATTGACATTGCATTTAAATTTTTGAAGATCAAAGTTCACTAGTAAAGAAGCCAGAATAGAGTTCCACAATGCATATGTGTGTGCGTATGTGTGTGTGTTCGTATAGAAAATTTGTTAATTCTACGGTAAAATATCCATTGCCGTGAAGACAATATTATTCGATTCATCTCTCTCTCCCCCCCCCTCTCTCTCCCTATCTATCTATCTATCTATCTATCTATCTATCTATATATATATATATATATATATATATATATATATATGAAATTGAATCTATTAAACTCATTCTAGTATCCTGTGACTTTAAGCCTACCCAGTACCGTTTGGAAATACCAGGTGCTTTAAACTTGGATTTGAGTTCGGTGCAATATATACTGGCTCGGAATTGTTAATCGGCGTGCCGAGTTCTAATTCCAGTTGGGTTCGTTATATTCACTTACGCGCAAATATCATTGGGAAAGGTATGAGCCCACCTCTTATTCATCCAGCTATGTGTTAATTATATATATATATATATATATATATATATATATATATATATTGGCAAACAGTTTGCTTCATGCCGGAAATATGGATGTTTACAAACGCCCTTTTCTTATATTGAGCACTTTTATCCATAAATATAGCAAATCGTTCGGGTTTCGAAGGTCTAGCAACACTGAAGATCTGTGATACAGTGAAACAGTCTGTCTGTGGATGACAGTACACACACACACACACACACACACATACACACACATATTTATATATATATGTGTGTGTGTGTATGTGTAGGGGATGTATTTATATATCAAAAACAGTTTATGGGGAAATAACTATGGAAACGTAAACTTAGTCTGACGAAGTCCTAAAGGTCGAAACGCGTCACACGAAAACTTTTTTCCCCTTTGTTATAGTTCTTTCCCAATTAAAGACAATGTAGAGAGAAATGTGAAATGGCTTAGCGACAAATAGATTTACGATCTGATATTTCTGTTGCCATTCTTGGCCTAATATCCTTGGTTTGGGCTTGAAGACACTCTTTCGGGTGCTCTATTTTCCTAGAGCCATATTTTGGTAAAATATGACGCCATCCTTGAAAAACGGCTTTGAAGGAGAAACTGAGCAGGCTTAACGAAGGCCCGAAATAGAAGGCCTCACGTGGGGCTTGAAATCATTCCATTAACGAATAGTGCCGCTTGGCAACCTTTGACCGCCACCAGGTGTGTATATATTTAAAAAATGACTATCTCCTGTATAGTTTGACGGTGACTAACAGCCCTTTTCCATCATAAAATTATTTTATCCTTAACCATCTTTGCATGCCAGTGACAGGACCTAATTTCAAGCTCTAGCAATGGGACAGTGTGCAGAAAACAGACAAGCGAACTTCTCACAATCAATAGTGACACCTGCTACAAGTAGTCCCATCCAAAATATAAACTCTCAGATATCTTTTCCTTTGTTAACCTATCTTTTTAAATTGATTTTTTTTTTACGTCTGGATACGGACGGGAAGCAGAAACATCAAATTAAATAGCGCTTCTTTTGTTTGGAGAAGTGGTAAAGTTGTTCAAAATGCCATAAATCAGTGGTGCAAACACATCTGAATGACGAATTTCTAAAAGACAATATGTTGACGCCTGCGCATTAATACATGACCTGATGATACCCTTTTACTTAATATATATTACTCGCTCGTTTAATCTCTTATCAACTAATTCTTTATATATATATATATATAGTTCGGGTGTTGCTGACAAATAGGAACATCATCACTCGTTATTTCCATGCGATCAGTTCAGGCTGTGCCGACAAATATAAGACGCAAAAGGGAAGTAATCCTGTGCTTAAACTGATAATCCGGCAGTGGGTGAATAGAATTTTTGTGGTCCTATGGTAAACGCCCTTTCCTCATTTATCATAACATCGGCCATTTTTTTTCTGTTAACAAGTTTAATGTGACGAGTGAGATAAGCTTTTTGTTCATTTCTCTGTGTTGCTGGGATTTTTTTTCCTGTAAATTTTTCTTCTTTTCTGTCTCGTCTTATCTCTTTTTCTCATTGGTAAATTATTTTCTTTCTTCTTCATCACCCTCCTCATCCATCAACTCAATGGTGATTTTAGACCCCAATTTCCATTCCCTTATTGCTTCATTATTTCAGTGGCTTCTTCTTCTTCTTCTTCTTCTTCTTCTTCTTCCGTTGCTTCTTTTTCTTATCTTTTTATCTTCTTTTTCTTATCTTACTCCTACTGCTATTAATTTTCTTTCTCCTTTTTCTTCTTGCTCTGTCATTTTTTTTTGTTTTCTTCACTTGCTTCTGATTACTTTCTTTTCCTTCTTTTTTCTTCTTTTTTTCCTTTCTCTTCTTTTGCTTCTTCTTTCTTTTCATTTTCTTTCCTCATTTCTACCGCTGTTGATTCTTCTTCTTCTTCTTCTTCTTCTTCTTCTTCTTTTTTTTACTTTTCTCATTTCATCTTTTTCTACATTTTATCTCTTTCTTTATCTTCTTTTTCTTCTTCCTCTTCTGCCATTTCTTCCCCATTTTCTTCCTTTGCTTCTTGCTTATCTTTTTTCTTATTTCTTCTTCTTCTTCTTCTTCTTCTTCTTCTTCTTCTCCTTCGTCTCTTTCTTCATTTTCATTTTCCGTTGCTTCTTCTTTTTTACGTTCTTTTTATCTTCTTTTTCTTAACTCAATCCTACTCCTTTTAATTCTCCTTCTTCTTCTGGTTTCCTCATTCCATGACGTTCTCAGCATCTTCTGTATGAGCCCATCGCCATGAGGAAATTGTCCAATATCAATGCCGGATTTACCACTGTGCTTAGGTATGCTTCACCAGGGGGCCCCCATCTTACTTCCATGCCTGTGTAAGCATGCCGGGCCTACCTCCTTTAGGGATCAAGTAAGGGTCCCCATAAGTTATTAGCACAAGGCCTCAGTATTCACAGACATATAGATGGATTGAGATTACATATCAGTTCAGTAATTTTCCTTTGTTTCTAACGAAATTCTCCTATTTCTTTTTTTTTACTGTCATAACCTAGGGAAGGTTACTGAATAGAATAATCACAGGAATGTTGGTAATAAACGATAATACTTAGGACAAGAACAACACATATAAGATTCGCCAGCGACGCGTAGGAGAAGTAGTCATCTGCTAGAAGTGAGTCAATTGAATTCCACAATGAATCTCCAACTTCAGGATATCTACCAATCGCCCTACACGTTCAGATGTGGCACAAGGGTGAATATAATGTGGGGTATCCGAGCCCATAGGTTTGGCCAAATATTCTCCGTAGATCCCGTATAAAACTGGGTCGAGTAGCTGTTTCCCGAGACGAGACTCTACCCTTCGACATAGCCTCGTCTGGGGATCCTATCTGCCCGGAGGCAGAGAGTTTGACCAGAACAGCTGGAGGCGAATCTCCAACTACAGACCAACACACAGTATTCACTACTGTATTTATGTGAATGGGGAAGTACCCATTATCATCCGTAGGTATGCCTCCACAGTTTATCCGTTGGAAAGCATCCTTCACTATTCCAATGTGACTTTGTCAGAGCACTTCTCAGATATTTCTGTACAGTATGCTTGACTCTTGACAGTCCATTTTCCTAACGACCATACACTATGTCTTCTGACAATTAGCCTTTTCTTCCTGCTTTCTACTAATACCTTATCTAGAGGTTCCTGCTCTTTTCGTTCAATGTCTGCCATTGACACGATGGACATGACATGTTAAGTAGGAGTAGATAGGTTCGCCTATCGTCGGTTCACGCACCTGCCTGGTGTTTTTTAACAGGAAGAGGGAGTTCATCCCTTGTTCAGAATTAGTTTTCCGGTTCCTTCTAAAGACTTTTGATTCTCTTTCACTGCCAGCAGCCTCTTGCGTATAAGTTGCATTATCGCTTTGCTTGGGGTGAATTGGTGCCAACCAATATTAATTCCTGGTTTTATCACAAACAATAAAGGAACCAATTCTAAAACGTGTCACTCAATGGCCCTGCAAAGGTTTGCTTAACTAATCAATAATGCTAAGAATATTGCTGCCACATCTGGTCTGGTTCTCCTGCTGTATAACTAGAGATTCATGATAAAAATCAAAGAAGAATCAGCAATATTATTGGTCCTGATCTGGCGGCTCGGCTTCAGTCTCTTTTCCACCGCCATAATGTTGTCTCCCTGTGCATTTCTGAAATACTTTCATCGTAATTTTTCGGATAATCTCATCGCTATGGTATGTAGACTTTATAAATTTAAGCACTGTTATGGTCCAGGTTAGGACCAAGGAAGAACAACACGAACACAAGAGTAGAAATAAAGAAGGCGTATTACACGAAATAACAATACAAGATGTGGAAGGTGTTAGTATGACTGTCAGTCTGGTTGGGAGTGAACTACTATCGGCTCGACTCGATTCGGTATCTAGCCACCCCCCACGAGGGTTGCATGTGGTACAAGGCCGAGTTTAATGTGGGTTTCTCGAGCCCTTAGGCTCGGTCAAAAAAATGCCCGTAGAACCCGTATAAACGGGATCGTGTTGGTCAACCTTCCCGAACGAGACTCTGCCCTTCGGCGGAGCCTCGTCCGGGTTCCTCTCTGCTCAGAGGCAGAGAGTTCGACCATCAAGCCGGGAAGCTCGGCTTGATTCGTCCCTCTCTCTTGAGAGGCGTAGTATATATATAGTGTTAGGAAAAGTTCATTCTGTAGTTATAGGTAAGGACCCATGACAAGCAAAGTAATAGCCTGGCGTCGAGATCTCATCAATTTACAGTTGAGTTGATTAGATGTAAGCGTAAATTCTAGACTAACAGTTTCTTTTTCGCATTTTTCGCTTGTGGAAGTCCCTTCCAACTCCATGTTTTCCAATCAACTTTAATCTTCAAAGATGTAAATGCGAAATCAGTCGCTATTTCATGATTGTCCTCCTGATTACTCTTCTCACGTTCCTTAGTAAGGTTTCTTTTTTCTAATACTTCCACATCCAGTAACGATTTGCGTTACTTTGGGTGAACGCGATTATAAAATCGTCCCTTGCTTCTCAAAGAGAGTAATTTTGAAGGTGATAGCAGCTAACACTGACCAGGTAAGTAATCCTCTCTCTCACAGTTTCATTCCTTAAATTAAGGTACTAATATTCAAGGCACCTTCTTTCATGTTATCTTTTCGGATTCCAAAATTTTCTGTTAGAATCTGCCGCACTGTAATCCTATTTAGTTTTTTTAATCTTTTCACCCCAAGCAAGGTAATAAAGGAACTAAGATGCAAAGGGTTACCGAGTATGAGAAAATAAAAGAAAATCTTCTGTTAAGGACCAAGGAGAATAAAAGAACAAGAATTCACAAGACAGAAGAGAACGATTGACATTGCATTTAAATTTTTGAAGATCAAAGTTCACTGGTAAACAAGAAGCCAAAATAGAATTCCACAATGCATATGTGAGTGTGTTCGTATACAAATTTTTATTTTCTGCTGCAAAATTTCCACAATATTATTCGGTTCATATATATATATATATATATATATATATATATATAAAGTTTGGTTGGTTCTGCACAAAACCTCACCACTATAATCAAATCATATTCATATGTGCTGGTGTCTGAGCTGTTGGTTCCTAGGAACTGAGCTGTTTGACTCTGTTATGTCGAATACGACAGGAGAGTCCACCATATATATATATATATATATATATATATATATATATATATATATATATATATATATATTTTATGTATATATATATATATATATATATATATATATATATATGTGTGTGTGTGTGTGTGTGTGTGTGTGTGTGTGTGTGTGTATTTATATATCAAAAACAGTTTATGGGGAAATAACTATTGAAACATAAACTTAGTCCGACGAAGTCCTAAAGGTCGAAACGCGTCACACGAAAAAACTTTTTCCCCTTTGTTATAGTTCTTTCCCAATTAAAGACATATGTAGGGAGAAATGTGAATATATACGTATTTCGCATAGAAAACGTTGAAATCTCCCTTCCTCTCTGCTGAAGGACCTTAGCCTAGAATCTCTGACTCATCAAATTGGTTGGGCTCTAAAACGTCTCACTCAATTAGATGAAAAACATATTTTTTAACGATCATAATAAATATTTATTTTAATTTATTATGCTGTACAAATGTAACCAGAACTTTCTCCATGCATTTCTATCTCGCTTTTAAATATCTGTTTTGTTTTGTTTTGTTTTAACTAAAGACTACAGAGTTTTTTTTTTAATATAAAAAAATGTTGGAAGCCATTGCACACTCCTAACCAATAGTTTGTGTTGGATATATTATAGACTCTTACACTTAAAACCTGACGTTTCATCATCTGACACAACTTCCTAGTAGTAATCTCGATTTCATTCAAGTAACCAAACGGCTCGTATTACAGGATGAGTTGTCTGAAGAAGTGGACTATATTGACGATGGTAATAGTAAATAAGACGAAATTGGTATTAAACATCACAGCTAGTGACATAAAACACAGTCGCTAGCTGATATACCATCCCAACCACCCAGCCCGCATTGCAGAAATCTTTCCATCAGCTCGACAGAAGCTTGTAGCATTTATGGGTTACTTAAGATTATATGAGACAATTATAGTAGGAGATTAGAAATAAAGCTGCGAATTAGTTTGTGGAACGACATCTTCTATACCGTCAACCAATGCGGATCGGCCATATTGGAACACGTTTACGTTTGTTATTAAATCCTAGACTTACTTTTTTTAATGTAACATATTTTCGGTTTGTTAATAAGAGAGTAGAAATTTGGATTCAACTCTTTTCTGAAAGACATTGGTTTAGCTTACTTTCAGATGCCACTAGGCTACAGTTGAAGACAACTAGCGGGGTTTGGAACTCTCTGCCAAAGAAATCGTCAGTCTTAGTACAATGACAGAACTGAAAAATATTCCGGTATTTTGAGAGACAAACACTTTAGTTCACATTAAGCAACCTATGTTACCCCAGCTTTTCCCAGTGGTTTTTTTATTCTTCATATTTGAGTGAACTTCTCCCGGTATCTGATCCAGACCAGTAGAATATTTCTCACTCAAAGTTCTGTTGCCTTGATTTCTGGATAGACGAGACATATACACACTCAGGGTATAACTATAATATATTCTTGGCTTATTCATTTCTTCCTTCTACTGCCATTTTGTGAATGGATTCTGCAGTAGCCTCCGGTGGGGCTTCTCTGTGTTATGACGAAGTTTACCCTTGTGGCTGTAACCCTGGACAATTCAGTCCAGGTTGTTGATGCATTTATTTCCTGTGGGTGTGGCTGTCTTCACTACCCAGTCTCCACTCGAACAGACTGATTGCCAAACATGACAACAAAATTGAACACAAGAAATCAACCCAAACCCCACACAAACAAAAGTAAACCCGACATTCAACGTCTCTTATAACAATGTGAAGGGTCTATATTCCAACTTTTCAAAGGTATAACTCCATTTTCTCGAAGCCAAAATTCAAATGAAGCGTCAGCCGTTATTGTCCTTACATACCCCCCTATACTACCTCATTCTCTGCAACCCTCTATCACTAGTGGCTCTTGAGCCTTGTACTGTAAAAAGAAATAAAATTGTAAGCATCATTATTCAGTCATAATATTATTTTCTCTGATTTGAGGAACTTATCAATATTTCAAACTTGAAACTTGCTTGCTTCGTGGCATTTTTAAATGAAGAGTGAGTGATGTCATTATTAGAATCACTGGCATTATATATATATATATATATATATATATATATATATATATATATATATTAAGACATTTTTATGCTTATACATTCTTTTTATAGATACAAATATTTAAGTAAATGCTCTGTTTATAATAAACTATATTAAACAACATTTACCGGCCTGAATGTCCGAGAAATTTTCACAGAAAATATTTTCCGACAGGATTCGAACCTGTATCCTCTACGGAACCGTCATTTAGCTTGACGTGCCTTTACCGATTTGGCCACGAAGGAGCGTTCGGTTAGCAAGGTCGAATTTAAACTTCAATTTTCCATGAATCTCTCACGTACATGTATGTGTGCATGTGTGCGTGTGTGTGTCGTAATGGCGTATCAAATGTAAACAAATGACGTCACACATTATGAAATGGACAATGTCCGACAATTGTTTTAAGACATTTTTATGTTTATAAATATTTTTTATAGAATATAAAACATAAAAATAAAAAATAAACACAAAAATGTCTTAAAATAATTGTCGGACTTTGCCCATTTCATAATATATATATATATATTTAAAAAAAAAGGTCATTTTTTTAATTTTTTTAATTCTTCGCCCTTTGAATTTAAGAATTTGAACGATATAAATTATTTATAGTTAATTCAAACATTTTTTAAGGCAATTCACCCCAAGCAAAGCGGGAGTACCACTAGCACGCAAGGGATTACAGAGGATTGAGAACAAGAGTAAAGAGGTGGGTTTGAGGAAAGGATACAGAGAAGGACCGGAAACAAGATCAAGGTATCAGATGTCGATTGACATTACATTTGAATATTTGAAGATTAAAGTTATCAGCAAAGCAAGCAAGAGGAAGGGAGTTCCACAGACAGGAAGTACGAGAGAAGAATCTGTTTGAGTAGAAGAGATGGTTACATTGAACCGTTTCAACAGTGAAAGGCTAGGACCAAGGTGCCAACCTAGTAGCTCGCTTAAGTTCATGCAGTCCGGGAACCAGCGAAAGTTGCTCGTCGGAACAGTTGTCGTGAAAATACTTGTAGAAGAGACAGAGGGAGACCACGGCACGTCTGCTGGTTAGTGATTGTAGACTAGATGCCAGATTAGGACCTATCATCTTACATAATCGTCTCTGGATTTTATCAAGGACGTCGAGACGTGCAGCGGGTGAACCAGTCCATATATAACAGCATTATTCCATGCAAGGACAGATGATTCATTTATAGATTTGAAGGATGGACTTTTACACAACGATAATTAAATAAACAAGTCTTAATGCACAATTTTGAATCATCAGCACATGAACACGAAACCCATAATGGTCTGAACATATTTGCACTTGAAGATTGCAAGAACTGCATGAAACTCCGAGTTGTGCTATCGACGTTGATGCTAATATATACTTATAGCTCTGTTTCATAACACTGTATTTATAACACCTGAGGAAGAACTATATTTATACGAGCATGCATCTATATGTACGTGTATGGAGATTTTTTTATCCTACCTATATATATATATATATATATATATATATATATATATATATATATATATATATAGATAGATAGATAGATAGATAGATAGATAGATAGATGGATAGATAGATAATATTGGTGGTAAATATACGCATACATATGCGAAATATATAAATATATATACATACAGGCATACACATACATATATATTTTGTATTAAAATAAAATTCCAAGAGGATAGAATCCAGGTAGAACTCAATGTCCAGGACAGAGTAAGAATACAATAAAAAGGCTTAAAACCATGGAATATTAGTGTTTAAGCATTTTTATTATATATATCTATATATCTATCTATCTATCGATCTATCTATCTATCTATATATATATATATATATATATATATATATATATATATCCTAAATGTAGTGTTGTTCTTGTTACGATGTGCGAAGATTACGTGTAACTAAAAGTTTCACGATCGCCCGAGGTCTACTAAATTTAAAACGATTCTATTTATCGGCCATATTTATACTCGACATATTCCTGTCACATTTTTAATAAGAAGCGCGTATGGTAACATGTACATATTACGTGGGTGTGTCCGAAGGATACGGAAAAGTCTATCAAAAATAATTAACGATAACTTATGTGTAATTGGAATTACATTCAATTAAATAAATAATCGTTTACTTTATTGATATTACGACACACACACGCACACATGCACACATATATATATAAATGATGATGATGATGATGATGATGGTGGTGATGGTGATGATTAATGATAATAATAATAATAGTGCTTTCTTATTGACATGACAGTCCCCGAAGATTTTAATGTATGTTTAAAGATCTTCAAAAAACTATCAAAATGCAAGGATCTGGTGGAAATCGCCAAAATAATTAATCTTTTACTTTATTAATATTACGACACACACACACACACACACACACACACATACATATACATACATATATATATATATATATATATATATATATATATATATATATATATGAGAATGATGAAAATATTATTAATAATAATAATAATGCTTTCTCATTGACAAGACAGTCCCCGCAGATTGTAATGTATCTTTGAAGATCTTCAAAAAACTATCAAATGTAAAAATTGGAAAATTGGAAAATTCGTAAACTTAAGGAATCAGCACATATGCTAGGCCACAAAAATCTCCTGAGCCGACCAAGCATAGAAATAAATACAATATGGGAACCAGTAATTAGGAGTGCCAGAGAAAACCAATGATAACAACAAAGTTGCAATATGAGCTCTGGTAAAAACATGCATTGATGACAGCAAAATTGCAATATGAGCACTGGTAAAAATGGTTAGGTTTATAATACCCAGAAATTCATACCTAGGACATACTCAAGGACACATGGCGCAGTGGATAAAGGCGTTGGTTGGATCCAGTGACAGGACCCAAAGAGTGTGAGTTCAATACAGTGGAGAACTTTCAGAGGGAAATTAGCAGGAGATAAGTGATAAATGATATCCATCAAACATGGCACGTGGAACAAGAACAGTCTACCCCAATGAGCGAAATAAAGGGTTCTGTTCGACATTCCAACCACCTGAAGAAGGCCGGAGCGTACAACGGCCGAAACGTTGTGATAAATATGGCGATGAAGATGAGGACAATAGTCCGAATAATGTAAATAATGTACATAATACCTCATCTCAGAAATATAGAAAGACTCTGAAAGAATCTTGAAATGGAAATCTCAAAAATGTGGCACAATGAGGACTTCAATAATTCCAGTTGTAGGTGGAGCCCTCGGATTGATTGGAAAAGGATCCGATACACACATTGAAGGCAATCCTGATAGCCTTTGCCTTAAAGAAATACAAAAAATTTATTCTAACAATTACAGCGCACACATTACGAAGGACTTTATCTATGTAATATGTATGCGATCTTATTTTTTTTTTTTTTTTTTTTACAAAACATTATCAGTGGAAGATATTATGAAGGAAATACGTATACAACAGAAACCCAAGCAAATACTAATAATAATATTTGTATAAGCATAAAAAGGTCCAGAATGCTGAAAAATCCCATCAAAGAAAAACTTACACTCCGTCAGGAATCGAACCTGTGCGAAATTTCTCCTGCCATTGATCTCTCAGGGTTTTCCATATCTGCACAGTTACGTCTACAAACGTAAACAAAACTAATTTTAGAATAGATTTTTTAATATAAATAAGCATTTTATAATTCAAGTATGGTGAAAAAACATTAGATATAATTTCTGGGAGAGAACGAATAATTTGGCGATATTAGCAATTTGAATTTGGGGTACGGTGGAGTAATGGATAGCGGCTTGGATTAAGGAATCAGAGAGCCGAGTTCGAATTCCAGTCGAATCCATTACATTCACTTACGTGCTAATACCCTTGGGAAAGGTGTGAATCTTCTTCTTCTCAGACTGGGCTCTATAGCCTTGTATGGCAACTGGTCTAGGAGAAGTACAACTCTGAATTCAAAACCTGCGGAGGGTCGTTTGGTGACCTTGTGGCACTTAGTGCACCAAGTCTCTGTAATTGGCCCTTCAGAAAGTGTGGATGGTCCTGCACGAAACCTTCAAATCTCATGTGCTATACATGCGGTTGGGGACCGCTTGTGAATTCCAAATTCCCATGAAACTCCAATATGGGAGCCGGCTCAACCCACCCCGTATGAATGCCCTTACAGGCAGTCAGGTGTGAGCTCAAACGCTCAAGTGTGTTGTAGCATACCTGCGGACGACATTCACATAAATACAGTAGTCAATACTGTATGTTGGTCTGCAGTTGGAGATTCGTCTCCAGCTGTGATAGATAAACCCTCTGCCTCCGGGCAGGGAGGATCCCCAGACGAGGCTATGTCGAAGGGCAGAGTCTCGTCTCGGGAAACAGCTACACGATCCCGTTTTATACGGGGTCTACGGGGAATTTTTTTCATTAAATTCGGCCTTCTGATCGCATGGGGCGGTTGGTAGATATCCTGCAGTTAGAGATTTGTCAAACTGCCTCTGGCAGAGAGAATCCCCGGACGAGGCAATGTTGAAGAGCAGAGTCTCGTCTCGGAAACCAACTACCTGACCCGGTTTTAAACGGGGTCTACGGAGAATTTTTTGGCCGAGTCTACGACCTCAGATACGCCACATTAAATTCAGCTTTGTGCCAGATCTGACCGTGTGGGCGGTTGGTAGATATCCTGCAGTTAGAGATTCATGGTGGAATTCACTTGACTCACTTCTAGCAGTTGACTACTTCTACGCGCCGCTGGCGAATCTTATATGTGTTGTTCTTATTCTAAGTATTATCGTTCATTACCAACCTTCATGGGATTATGTTTTTCGGTAACCTTAGCTAGGTTACAACAGCTTTCAACCAATTTCGTTCGCAAGGTTTGGGTCATCCCGTGTCATGTTTGTAGGCAGTTCTCAATAGTGACCATATGCTAAAGGTGTGTGGCGGGCCCTAGGTGAGATGTTGAAATTGGAGAAGGACCTAAATCAGATGTTAAATTTAAAAGATTTCTGATTTTCCATTCGCACCTTCCAGGAAATGCTTATATTTTTTTAAACCTCTTATCCTAATATAAACATTCTGAGATATAGCGATTCGCTAAATCTTGCTTTGATATGACACAACGTCGCAAATATGGAGCATCCTTTGGGGATCGAAACCACTCGTAATCGATCTAGCGGGGCAAGCTACCTAAACATTACACTACGTCGAAAGTGACCGATAATTCTATGATATAGATATTTTACCGGTTTATTATTGAACAACTATCTACATCGCTGCTACTAAAGCTCGAATCAGCAAAAGGAAACATTTATTATTAAATACATATTTAAGATTTTCTGTGCATAGTTGTTAGCAAAAGGAACAGGCTGACATGTAAATTACACATTGGAGATAACAAAATCTAACAACACTGAAATTCGAAGGCGCGTTGGGATAGCGAAAGATGCCCTCCAAAAGCTAAGCAAAATATAAAGCAACAGAAATATTTCATTAGGAACAAAGAAAACAGTATTGAATTGTTATGTAATATCAGTTTTCTTATATGGTAGTAACAGCTGGGTAATTTCTTCCCAGATGAAGAAGATACTTGAAGCAACAGAAATATCTCTCTACAGAAGGATACTGAGAATAACATGTACCGAACTTGTGAGCAACGATGAAATTCTAGAGAAAATGGAAACAAAAAGGACTTAACGTCTGGTGAAATTTCTATGGCGCATAACGAGGAAGGGGGGGGACTTGAAAAATTTGATACTCACTGAAGGCAAGAGGGGAAAAAACGCATAACTTACTTAGTGAGGTTAAGTAAACGGGTAGAAGAGAGATAACGAAATTGTGGAGAGCCGTGATCGCCGATGTTCTGAAAGGATACGGTACATAAAAGATATTAAAAAAAAAGTTAAAAAATGCAATAACTACCTACACCAGTGCAGTGTGTCCCTTTATGGGCTCTGTTATATTGAAAGGGGGCACTGGGAATTTTTTTTTTATTTCATGATGGGGGGGGCAGTGAACATACAAAGGTGGTGGTGGGCATGTATCCATTTTTTTTTCAGATTTTCAAAAATTATTCAATATTGGCTACAAAAGGAAATTTCTGAAAGTGCTGTGGAAAGCTATCAAACATTTCTCCGTTGCTTTTTCAACTTCCAATATGGCTGAATGTGGTTTCAACGCAGTTACAGAGCTTCTTACAAAACAAAGAAACCGCCTGCAATTTACAAAACAAAGTGATTTACGATTACTTCCAAGAAGCCTGGAACCTAGAGTAAGAGCCTTAGACAGTAAACACCAAAGTCAATCATTGCATTGAAAACATTGAGATAAGCTATCAAATAAAAGTTTGTTATTTTTTAGGATTTTGATCATTGGCATTTCTAATAGAAATGAAAACAGTATTAATATTGTTTTTGGACTAATACCTAAGTGTTATTAGATTGGTGCAAAAATAATGGCGTAATAATGTTGTTTTTTGACGTTAAAAAATGCGTCAAAAAACGACATTATTACGTCATTATTTTTACACCAACCTAATATTTTGCTAGGAAAGATGAATCCAGTATAATATTCGAAATTTAATTCGACAGGGGGCGTTGACAAAAAGTTTGTGCCCAAAGGGGGCGCTGGTTGAGAAAAGGTTGGGAAACGCAGTCCTAGACAAACAACGAATATATTATTTTGTGAAAAGTGAAAAAAGAAGAGATTAAAACTACCCAGAAATAGTGTCAGTTCTTTGTCACTCGAAGCTCACAGGAAGCTCATAATTCTAGTGTGAAAAAAAAAAGAAAGAAAAAAAAAAAGAAAAAGACCTAATTTATTTTACATCACTCACGAAGAAATTGGTGACTCGTGAAGTCGGATTTATTTAATCTCCCCAAAGTTTCATATTTCATTTGCCGTGAAATGTTTTGAAAGCTCGCCTCAATCTTTTGGGCGAATCTTATTGTTTTGTGCTTTGGTTTCAGGCGCTTAAGGAGTCTATGAAAATGTTGAGGTCTGTGATTCTACTATGAAGATGAGAATGAAGGGTTCCCGCACGTTCCTTATCTTCGAGATGGCCCACAAACATCGCTATCTTAATTATATTCTCTCTGAGCTCGCATGAGATTCGGAGAGGGGCTACGTCACTAAATTCTCTCTCTCTCTCTCTCTCTCTCTCTCTCTCTCTCGCTCCCTGTCTCTCTGTATCTATCTATCATCTATCTATCTATCTATCTATCTATCTAAAATATATATATATATATATATATATATATATATATATATATATATATATATATATATATATATATGTTGACTTGACACTTTTAGAGTTAATGTAGCCACTAATACAAGGGTTTCACTTAATACTAAGTCGAAGAAAGAAAGAAAGAAATATACAATAATGGAAGGAATTACAAAGAAAGAAAGATATATAATAATAGAAGGATTGGTAGGAAATAAGAAAGAAAGAAAGAAAGATACAATACTGGAAGGACTAGAAAGAAAGAAAGAAATAAAGAAAGAAAAAGACAATAATGGAAGGAGTTGAAAAAAAGAAAGAAAGAAAAAAAGAAAGAAAGAAAGAAAGAAAGATACAATACTGGAAGGACTAGAAAGAAAGAAATAAAGAAAGAAAGAAAAAGTCAATAATGGAAGGAGTTGAAAAAAAGAAAAAAAAAGAAAGAAAGAAAGAAAGATACAATACTGGAAGGACTAGAAAGAAAAGAAATAAATAAAAAGAAAGAAAAAGTCAATAATGGAAGGAGTTGAAAAAAAGAAAAAAGAAAGAAAGAAAGAAAGAAAGAAAGAAAGAAAGAAAGAAAGAAAGAAAGATACAATACTGGAAGGACTAGAAAGAAAGAAATAAATAAAGAAAGAAAAAGACAATAATGGAAGGAGTTGAAAAAAAGAAAAAAGAAAGAAAGAAAGAAAGAAAGATACAATACTGGAAGGACTAGAAAGAAAGAAATAAATAAAGAAAGAAAAAGTCAATAATGGAAGGAGTTGAAAAAAAGAAAAAAGAAAGAAAGAAAGAAAGAAAGAAAGAAAGAAAGATACAATACTGGAAGGACTAGAAAGAAAGAAATAAATAAAAAAAAAAGTCAATAATGGAAGGAGTTGAAAAAAGAAAAAAGAAAGAAAGAAAGAAAGAAAGAAAGAAAGATACAATACTGGAAGGACTAGAAAGAAAGAAATAAATAAAGAAAGAAAAAGACAATAATGGAAGGAGTTGAAAAAAAGAAAAAAGAAAGAAAGAAAGAAAGAAAGAATAAACGAATGAATGAAGGAATGAATGAATGAAAGAAAGAAAGATACAATAATGGAAGGAACTACAAAGAAAGAAAGATACATAATAATAGAAGGATTGGTAGGAATTAAGAAAGAAAGAAAGAAAGAAAGAAAGAAAGAAAGAAAGACATATTAGTTGAGTAATAATAATATGAAAAAGAAGAGAAAGAGCAAGGTGAAGAAGAGGGGAAATAACAATAAAAGAAGGAAAACAAAGATCGAAGAGAGAAGAAAAAAGAATTATAAAAATAAAGAAAGAATTATCAGTTGAATAAACAGAAAAATGAAGAAGAAAAGTAGGAAAAAGAAGGAATATTATTACTTGTATGAAATGTATTAAATAACATTAAAAAGAAGAATTTTATGTTGAGTGATAAAAATAAGAAGAAGAAGAGGAAGAAAAAAGAAAGAAAAACATATTAGTTGAGGAATAATAATATGAAGAAGAACAAAAAGAACAAGAACGTGGAAATAAAAAAATAAAATGAAAAAAAACAAAATTGAAAAAAATCGAGAAAAAAGTGCGGGAAAATAAAGAAGAAAAAAAGAAAATTATTAGTTGTATGAAATGTATGAAATAATACTAAGAAGAAAAATTTAAGTTGAATAATAAAAATAAGAAGAAAGAAGAATATATTAGTTGAAGAAGAAGAAGAAGAAGAAGAAGAAGAACAACAACAACAACAACAACAACAAAAAAAAAAAAAGGGGAAAAGATGTGCGAGAAAAATAAAGAATTATCAGTTAAATAAGCCGAAAAAAGAAGGGGAAGAAGAAAGAAGAAAATCGTTCGTGGTATGAAATAATATTGAGAAGAACTGTAGCTGAATAATGAAAATAATAATAATAATAATAATAATAATAATGATAATAATAATAAGAAGAAGAAGAAGAAGAAAAAGAAGAAACCAAAAATGAAAAAGAATGATATGGCTATTAATATTAGCAAAAAGACGAAGAAGATAGGAATGAAAAATAATTAAAAAAAAAAGAATGACAGTGAAAATGAAGAAGCAGAAAAAGAAATACGAGAAATAATAATAATAATAATAATAATAACCGTATGAAGATAATTATGTGCAAACTACTAAAGTTCCACCCCTGGGAAATAAACAAAATGGCAGGGGTTCCATAAGATTTATACTAAACTATTTGATTAATTGCTCTTACTAACTAATCAACTAAAGGAAAATTCCAAGAAGCACCCAACCGCTATCATGTTTCAGTTGCATTCCATGCACGCTGGCTGCGTTTCATTCGTTTTGATTACGAATACAACCATTTTTTTTTTCTCAAGACAAGCGGCGTTTGTACAGAAGCTTGTATTTTGTATATGTTTTTATACATACTTGTATGCAATTTTTGAACAGAACTCGAAGAAAACAGACATAGTGTCAAAATATCGGTAACCATTCTTGAACAGTGTGTCTTTTCTTTATCTTATTCTTCAGTGGCGCTCTTCTTAAAATGTTGTTTTTTTTTTGTTGTTGTTTAGCGGCATATCAACCTCTTTGGTTTATTTAATACTGAAATCTAAATATTTTTTATTTTATTTATTTATTTTTGTAGATAATAATAGTTTTAGTGATACAAATCTTATTAATTAACCCATAGATGGGGAGAGAAGAGGTGGATTCAAAATGTGTCAGTGAATATAACGAATCCAACTACAACTGGAACTCTGCCCTCCGATTGACAATTCCGAGCCATTATCCATTACACCACCAGCACTTCCCACTTTGGTCACCCATCTATGCATTGGCCAGGCTAGACATTGCTTAACTTCGGTGATCGTACGCGATGTGACCGTAAGCTCTCGAAGTGTTGCAGTAGTAGCAGCAATAATAATAATAATAATAATAATAATAAAAAAAAAAAAAAAAACTTTAAAGAAATCCAAAAAGTTGTACTCACAAGTATAGACGACCCCTTATGAAGAGCTTTATCTATATAAAATATGATCTTGGATTTTGTTTTTTGTTTTGTTTTGTGTTTTTTGCCTCTAAAAAATATGTGTGATCTTAGGTGTTTTTTTTTTCCTCAAAAATATGCTCAGTGGAAAATGTCATGATGCCATTTCTGAACTTAGGTCTCTCGTTGGGACCCGGA
Source organism: Acanthosepion pharaonis (assembly GCA_903632075.3). Classification (NCBI taxonomy): domain Eukaryota; kingdom Metazoa; phylum Mollusca; class Cephalopoda; order Sepiida; family Sepiidae; genus Acanthosepion; species Acanthosepion pharaonis. The sequence continues at coordinate 3,049,687 of CAHIKZ030005305.1, forward strand.
AAGAAATGAGTATACACTAGAAATCAAATAATAATAATAATAATAATAATTGTTGAAACTTGACTAATGCATGGAATAATAATGCAACACAAAATGTACTTAAAACAAAATGTACTGAAACAAGAAAGTGTACACAATATTTACATATAGTCTTTTGTATATTCCTGGTAAGACCGTTCCTGGAGAATGTGTTGACTGAGTCGCAGTCGGGCAGAGTCTCTGGTTGAATCTCTTGATTCCTCCCTCTCTTCCCGGTACCAACCATATTTATATGGTCGGTACTCCACTATGCAAATTAGGTGGATCCTACCACAACAACAACAACAATAATAATAATAATAATAATAATAATAATAATAATAATAAGAAGAAGAAGAAGAAGAAGAAGAAGATTAATTATGCATAAGACAGACATGACACATAGAAGAAGAAATATCGGTTGATGAATCTAACGAGTAAATGCAGTAAATTATTTAAATACATACAAAGAAACAAAATTAGGTTACGCTCAAGAAGCCAAAATCTAGTTTAGAAATTAAAAAAATGGTGGTGAAAAAATAATATAAGATTCTGCAACTTTCAGGATACATGATATCCCTCACTCTCCAGTGATAGTGCCACTCATAAAGTGTAAACGAGCAAATTGTTGAAATATTGAAACCTAAACAATCTATTTGTCATACTGCAACGAATGATAAATAGTATACTAATAAGTGACGTTAGTTTGGTCAGTTTAACAACATGCAGATCCTTGATGGGTTATTTAGAATATAAGACTTATGAGACAAAAATCACAATGAATTTCCCCCAAGCAAAACAATAAAGCCACTAAGACGCGGGCGTTACTGAGTGTGTCAAAATTAGGAAAAAAATAGCATTAAGGAGCAAGAATGATAACAGAATAAAAATTAAGAAATTAGAAGAACGATTGACATTGCGTTTCAATTTTTAAAGATAAGTCGATTGGAAAGCAAGAAACCAAAAGAGAGTTCCACAAACGAGAATTACGAGAGAAGAAACTGTTAGCATAGAACTTACGGTTACATTTAGCCATTTCAAATGAAAAAATTCTGAGACCTAGGGAGTTGATATGTCTATAAACAAACACATCAGTCAAAGAAAAATGTATTCTGCTAAATTAATCTGAAAGTTCTGAACTCTTTCTATGACTACCCAGAATTGTTCCAGTCATGTCGATAAGGAATGGTTACGGTTTTCACTCATGTATTGAACCATTTTTTTCAGTTCTTTGGTTAATTTATTTCTCCGGTTCTTTCAGTTTTACCTTATTCTATGCTGGATGACAAGTTTGCCTCTTGTTTATATTGACACAATTGAGTATTTCTGGTTTGGATTGATTTTCAAAATCCCAGAGAATTTGAAGAAGTTTTTATCTAATTATTAATACCGGTTAATTATATATAGCATTGGTTTGTAAGATCTTAACATTATTGGTAATTATTATTATTATTATTATTATTATTATTATTATTATTATTATTGACAGAGAAAGAAGTACACCGAGAATGTGACACTGGGTGCAAATATATGAAGCTCAATATAACCAGGCACCTGATCTTTCTACCTTCTGTACATCTATCTATCTATCTATCTATCTATCTATCTATCTATCTATCTATCTATCCCAGCCTCTGATCTATCGACCTATCTCAGTCTGTGATCTATCTATCTATCTATCTATCTATCTATCTATCTATCTATCTAAGGCTGTTCATATCTCTCTGTCTATCTATTTATCTATCTATCTATTTAAGGCTGTATATATCTATCTAGCGAGCTAGCTATCGATCGATCGAGTGATCTATTTGTCCATATTTGAATATCAATCAGCTCGACGTTGATTACATCTAATGTTCTTCTGGGATATTTGATGCAAACATTTTTTTGTCTACAACAATAAAAATCACGTTTGAATTTTCGTCTCGATCTATCCCCTTTCATTTGTTTTTTTACCACAACACCTTATCGATTTCTGATGGTATACATTGGTCACCGTCACGTAAGGGAGAAGATCATGGATGACGTGATCAAAGTACTCGTGTCTTGCGTTTTGTTAAATAAATACACATTGGGCTGTCATGGCTTTGGTGAAGAAACACCGGTACAAAGCAACTTTTAAGCCGATTACGAAAGATGAAGTCGGCATTGACGATATAAGAGCATTCACAAGGCAGTTTTGGATCATAGTATGTGGTGTCGGGTGCTACCACCGTCAGTGATCAGACTGACTGAAATAAGAAACAATATCTTCTCTGATAAGATATACAAAGAACTGCATTACTGGATTTTAACTCTAATGGGTACAATTATCTGTGCAAGTTGCATAAATTATATAGTTAATTTATGGACACCTTGATCACACACACACACACACAGATATATATATATATATATATATATATATATATATATATATATATATATATATATATATATATGAAAGTGTGCTGAATAATTCAAGGCTCGAAACAATTCCAAAATGTAAGCAAATGGACAAATGTCAATATATTTTTGAATCCCACTATATATATATATATATATATATATATATAGATATATATATATATATATATATATATATCAGAATCTTCAAAAATCCAACAGAAATGAATAATATATATATATATATATATATACAGAGACAGGGAGCTGGGCAAATTTATGTCATTTTATATTTTTAATGTCGAAAGTTAATTTTCTTGGAAGCTTTGAATAATAAAAAATATGATGTTATTCTGCTTTCACAAGTGAATACATGGTAGATGAAACTCAGCTCTCGCGCATATACATGATTGTAGTGACATATGTGTTTTATTGTGAAGTTTTTTTTTAAGTTATATTTTTGAATACAGTTTGATTTCTTTAAAGAAATTATACGGATTAATGTCATGAAAGAGTCCTTTCATGTTGTTTGTTTGGTTAATTTTTAGCTGCATAACAACTTCTCTGGGTTATTTAATGCCGAAAGCTAAACATTCTGAACGCTATTTTATCCCTTCAACTACAGATAAATTGTATTGTTGGTCATTTCGCTATAAAATGTATTGTTGGCAGTTTTTTATATAAAAATTAATTGGTGATAATTTTACTATAAATATGTATTTTTATATTTTCATAATGCTTTGTTGTGTGTGTTTTTTTTATGGGGGTTCAGTAATTGCCCATAGCTGGGACCCTAACAGGTGCTACCACCCGGGTCAGGGTAGAGCTGGGAATAACAGCAGTTAAGAGGTGGTTCCTCAAACCCTTCAATCGCCTGATCAGAGGCTTTGCTACTGGATACAGTTTATCGTCATACCCAGGAAAATAATGTGTTACTAATATCGGTCAAAAAGAAGTGCTAGATTACTGAGTGGAATTGTCAGTTGGTCTAAACTGATCAAAAAACTCGATCAGATCATAATAATAAAAATAATAGTAATAATAATAATAATAGATAGATAGATATAGATGTCCCTGCAGATTTTAATGTATCTTTGAAGATGTTTAAAATCTATCAAAATAAAAGGATCTTGAATTTGAAATTTTAAAAATGTGACTCATGGGGACATCCATAATTCCAGTTACGAAGAGCTTTATCCATGAAAAAAGAATGTGATTTTACGGGGGGCGTACCATAATGATTTGTGGAAACTGTCATGAGGCCATTTCTGACCTTAGGTTTTTAGTTGGGACCCGGAAAAAATGTGCAAACAGAAATCAAAGAAAATAATAATAATAATAATAATAATAAATCTGTTAGCATAAACATATTTTGTCTTTGTGAGCTGATAAATACATAGATCGATCGATCGATAGATAGATATGAACAAACTAAGATAGATAGATAGATAGATAGATAGATAGATAGATAGATAGATAGATAGATAGATAGATATGAACAGATTGAGATAGATAGAGAGAGAGATAGATAGATAGATAGATAGATAGATAGATATGAACAGATTGAGATAGATAGATAGATAGATAGATAGATAGATAGATAGATAGATAGATAGATATGAACGGATTGAGATAGCTAGCTAGCTAGCTAGCTAGCTAGATAGATAGATAGATAGATAGATAGATAGATAGATAGATATGAACAGATTGAGATAGATAGATAGATAGATAGATAGATAGATAGATAGATAGATAGATAGATAGATAGATATACCAGTATAATTTCTATGTACATTATTTATATGCGGGGTATTGCGCTTATCTTTGTTGTTGTTTTAACCTGATGAAGGCTGGGGGACACAACGGCCGTAACGTTATGATAATCGCAACAAAGATGAAGACAATGGTCCGCATGCATATAATATCTATAACCTAGTCCCAGTTGAAATTGTATACTTATACGTGGAAAGACATCTGCAAAAAAAAAAAAATAATAAAAAAAACGCCAATTCCTGTGGACCATTGGCTATTTAAGTTCTTGTTGGCATCATTATTGTCCTTCTTGAAATCTTTGTTCTTTCACCTTTCATCTTCTTTTACGTACCGTATCCTTTCAGGACATGGATGATCATGCCTCTCCACAATTTCCTATCTTTTGAAACTATTAGAAATAATTTGTCCTTCTTACTATACACAGGTATAGTAAAAAGAACAAAATATTTCTAATAGCATTTATACGAGCACATTAGGTCGATTATTCGTTGTTTCCCTTTTGATCCATTTGCCTTCAATATATTATGAGTGTCATATTCTCCACGCCTACTTTCTTCATCTTGTGTCACAGAGATTTCAGCTAGCTCTTTTTTTTTTCTAAGTATAAGCGTTTTCTTTTTCGATTATTCCTAAGCTTTCTCGTTTATTCACATGTTCTGTCCATGGCATTCTCAGCAACCTTCTATAGAATTACATCTCTGTTGCCGCAGGCTTCTTCATATGTGACGAAATTGTCCAGTATTCACTGCCATCTGAGAGAAGTTATATTATATAGGGGATCATCATTCTTTTTTTGTTTGTAACAAGATTGCTCTGTTTCTCGAATATTTGAGCGGAGAGCCGAGTTCCAAAGGATTCAATCCACCTCTTACCACTACAGCTCTGGGTCAGTTACCAGAGCTTGTATCCGTAAAATCATTTTCAAACAGATTCTTACAATCTAAAAATTATTTCCTGGCTTTAAATAACCTGATAAGCCGAAAAAGATCAAATCAATCCATCAAGCTAAATCCTATAAGTCTGTGTATTTTAAGGTGACGAGTTAATCAACTGATAGCCTAATGGATGCTCTAACCACTCGCCTACCGGTTCTTTGCTTTAACAACTGAGCCAAACACGCAAGTTCTATGAGTCACGGAGTACAACGTTGTATTTCAACCTGCCTCAACAGAGGTCGCACGTATCGGGAAAGTGTTTCAATTCAGAGCCTCCCCCCCCCACCAGCCAGGCTGTTTACTCGCGTAAATTCGAGGTGAGAGCCAAGACACTGATTACCGTTTCTTTATGTTACACCTGAGTAGATACTTACCTTATCTATCTACAAGGCCCTTTTAACAGAAAAATTAATTCATAGGACACAGGTGGGGGTGTGACCGTAGGTGCAATTTCACCAACAATACACCGCGATCATTATCACAATCTCAAAGTCTGAAGCATTTAAAGCATTTGTACACAAGGACCCTAATTCTATAAATACTTACCTTTATGTATACATTTGAAACACCGAAACAAATTAAAGCCTTTTTATCTCTGTTTATAAAGAACAGAGGTGCCCGCTATCCGCTGCTTCGCTTTCCGTATTTTCAGTTATTCGCGGGCAAATAAGCAATTCTTATGTTCTACTTAATAATGTCGACCCTAAAATGTTATAAAAATGCCCGTATTTATGATATGGCAGAGGGAAGTCATTACTGCTGAGGTTGTTAAGGTCTACGGTTAGATCAAATCTTTTACTTGCCACCTAAATATATTACTATTTATTGTTATAAATGATTATTATTGTCATTTTATTTCCTTTGATTTCTGGTGTATACCCATTACATTCCGGGTCCCAACCAGAGACCTAAGGTCAGAAATGGCATCATGACATTTTCCACTGGGCATTTTTTGAGGAAAAAAACAAAACAAAACAAAAAACATAACACCTAAGATCACACTCATTTTACATAGATAAAGACCTTCGTAAGGTGTGGGTTGTACTTATGAGTATAAGTTTTAGTATTTCTTTAAGGCGTGGACCACCAGGAATCCCTTCAATGAGTTTATTCGAATCTTTTCCCATCAGCCCGAGGGCTCCAACTACAACTGGAGTTGTTGATGTCTTCATGTGCTACATTTAAGAGGTTTCTATTTCAATGTCCTTGTATTTTGATAATTTTTAAAGACCTTCAAAGATACTTTACAACCAGTTGCGACTGCCATATCAATAAACAGGCACTGATCACTATGCCATGGCGATTAGCATTGATTGTTCTGTCTGTGAGTATTGTAAAGTCACACAAATTGTTACAGGACGGTGGTGTTCATAAATGGACCCTAATTCTATAAATACTTACCTTTATGTAAGTCTTTTCCCTCTTCCCATGTGATTGCAGTTTCCTTTTCACCCATGCCGGGTTTTATAATCCAGTGCTTATCAACCTGATAGAAAATGGTCATTTTTTTTTTTAAATATTTATCACAACTTTTTCCATTTCACTATAAAAGCTGTTAAAGGGATCTATCTATCTATCTATCTATCTATCTATCTATCTATCTATCTATCTATCTATCTATCTATCTAAAGTCTGTTCGTATCTATCTAAAGTCTGTTCGTATCTATCTATCTATCTATCTATCTATCTATCTATCTATCTATCTATCTATCTATCTAAAGTCTGTTCGTATCCATCTATCTATCTATCTATCTATCTATCTATCTAAAGTCTGTTCGTATTCATCCATCTATCTATCTATCTATCTAAAGTCTGTTCGCATATCTATTCATCTATCTATCTATCTATCTATCTATCTATCTATCTAAAGTCTGTTCGTATCTATCTATCTATCTATCTATCTATCTATCTATCTAAAGTCTGTTCGTATCTATCTATCTATCTATCTATCTATCTAAAGTCTGTTCGTATCTATCTATCTATCTATCTATCTATCTATCTATCTATCTATCTATCTATCTATCTATCTATCTAAAGTCTGTTCGTATCTATCTATCATTTTCTCACTGAAATCAAGTAGCGCCTATGATATGTGTTTTGTTTGTCGCTGATCGTTAATTTAAGAAGTGAATACAAATGAAAAGATTGGAAATTGACAAATTTTCCCATTTCACTGAAACACTTTTCCCATTTCGCTGTTAAACTCTTCCCTTCTTTCTTTCTCTCACTGAAACCAAGTGGTGTCTTTTCCCGCTTTCCACGTGATTAAAACAGAATAGTACATTATTTATGTGGTATTGGCAGGGTGTAGCGGTCGTGTGAACTAACGAAGGCCGGTGGGGGGGACAAACCTCAATTATTATTATTATTATTATTATTATTATTATTTCCTTTTATTTCTATTCTATAATCTTTTATGTCCAAATCCAAACCAGGGACCGAAAGTCAGAAATGGCGTCATGACATTTTCAACCCTAAAAATACACGCATTTTACATAGATAAAAACCCTCGTAGGATGTGAGAACAATCTTTTGAATTTCTTTAATCTATGGGCTGCCAGGGACCCCGTGAATGAGTTCATTATTATTATTATTATTATTATTATTATTATTATTATTATTATTACTGAGTGAGAGAGAGCATCACATTATGAAAGTAACGCTGGGACATAAATATTTGATCCCTAATATACCCAACATAAAACCCATGTCTTAATGTTGGCAATGAAACACTAAATTCACATTTTTATTTCCAGCAGTTGCAACGTGTCCATAAAAGTTTGAAAGAAAAGCGACCTGTGTGTGTCAATAGGTAAAATGTTACTCTCCTCTGTGCCAGCCCAGGGCTGCATACAGCAAGAATAACACACGGGGGAAAAAATTGGAAAATCAGTTCATCTGTTCTAACTAAACTGCCATATTCACCTGACCTTGCACCAACCGCTAATTAAGTTTTTCGATCGTCACAAAATGCTTTGATGGGAAAAATATATCTAATGTAAAACTAGATTCAAGAGTTTGTCGAATTGCCTTTCATAAGAAAACCCGCAGAATTTAACTGAAAACCTATCGATGTGGTAACAATAATGGTGGATATATAAGGAAATAAAATGCAATTGCATTTTGCTTTTAAGAATAAAGTTGGTAAACGAAAGCAGAAATTGTTTATGGCTCAAACTAAAAAAAAAAAACTTGTCCTCTTAATATAGGAAATAATCTCGAAAAATATTCCATACCCAGCATTTATTCTAAAAAGGATGATCTTCTGGTCGTGACAAAGACGACATCGCAAACTATATGGCCATTTGTCACTGGCTAGCGAATATTTGACTTGCCAATCATTCATTACACGAAGTAATCTAGATATTTCTTAGTGGCCAGTCGGGAGACACTGACACCATCAAATACAATTGGCGTTGCCGGTGGGAGTGGAGAAATGTGATGTTATTGCTACACTGTCCAGCCGACAACATTCTGAATTAAAGAAACGACGAGATGGACGATAGGCCGCCACATACTGGCCATTGACAAACCACCTTAGTAAATCCTTCAACAAAAATCCTTCCCCCACCGACTCTCGCCACTACGCATCACAACCATCGCTTCCAGGATTTCCGTGCTTTCGCTGGCGAATTCCTCACTTTCCGGACAGGTAACAACAGTGACAACGTCTTCCATTTATTCGCCGGCTTGGAGGATATTATTTCGGTGTCAAAAATCGATTTATTAACAGCATGAGACTGCGAGCACAAGCACACAAGATATGAATCATTTTTTTTAATAGAAAGTAATAAATATTCTCTCTTTTGTTTAATTCTCTCTATCTCTGTCTTTCTGACTTTCTGTCTGTCTGTCTCTCTCTCTCTCTCTCTCTCTCTCTCTCTCTCTCCATCAGTATCCTTTGATCTTATTTCCCCCTTATTACACCATTTTCGCCTGGCTTTTATCTATGGAACTCATCCTCCAATAACATCTCCTTACACTTATTTCACCTTCCTCTTCTTTTCAACTCTCCTTCGCCCACGACTCTTCTTTTGGACTCTCCTCCGCCCGCGACTATTCTGTTCGACTCTCCTCCGCCTACGACTCTTCTTTTCTCACCCACTCACAATGTTTATGTTTCACCTTACTTTTTAACTTTGCACTCCCTTTTTTCCTTCTCGCGCGGATATGCGAGCGGTGTAATGGATAGCGGTTCGGAATGAGAAATCGGAAGGCTGAGTTCGAATTCGAGTCGTGTATTCATAAATTCACTTACGCTCAAATGACCTTGGGAAAGACGTGAAACCATCTTCTGCCTCAGCTATGGGTTAAATAGTCAGATTTGTATCTGGAAGAAACTGTTTTATTCTCAAAGATTTTTAACGCAGTAGTTACTCGCTAAAAAATAAGGAGTTATTCTTACATTTTAAAACATGTTTCTGCATTGAATAAACTACAAGGGTTGATAAACCGTAAAAAGCAAATCAATTGAACAATCTCTTGCCTAGTCTACTTTCTTCTATTTTGAGCCATTTCTTCTGTCTACCCATTTTCTGTTGTCTCTTGGATTGATTAATTGTTCTGTTGCTTATTTAATACTGAAAAGAATTTTTAAAATATATGGCTTGTAAGCTTGGGTCGTTGTTTACGTCTCTCTCCAGTTACGCCTTTAGAACGGAGTTATAGAGTACTGTTTACAATTTATAATATGGACCAATCTCCTTCAAGTAGACTAGGAGAGTTCTTTACCTTTATCTTCTTGAATATGACCCCCCCCATGCTATAAAATCATTGACGAGAGACGGATAAGCAATGTGGTTGGTCCTGATCTGGCATCTCGTCTTCAGTCGCTTTCTCACAGACGTGCCGTCGCCCCCCTCTGTCTTTTCTCCAAATACTTTCACGGTAACTGCTCCGACGAGCTACTTTCGCTAGTTCCCAGACTGCATGACTTTAAACGTGCTACTAGGTTGGCATTTCGGTCCCGCCCTTTCACTGTCGAAACGGTTAAATATGGCCGTCTCTTCTACTCCAATAGCTTCATGTCTCGCACCACCAGTCTGTGGAATTCCCTTCCTAATATGTGTTCCTCTGATAGCTGTAATCTCCAACTATTCAAATGTAATGTCAATCGCCATCTCCAGATGCCCTGAACTATTTTCTGCACTTCTATTCATCCTTTCCTCCAACACACCTCTTTACTCTCGCTACCCATTGCGAACTAGTGGCATCCCGCCTTGCTTGGAGTGAAATACTTAAAAAAAAAGTATAGTGGCAAGGTCACTACAATCGTTTAGAATATGTTTCAATTACAGTATACGCCGAGAATTAGTTTAATTTTGTGAAGTTTATTGTGTAATAGCTCCATAACTTTTGTCACTTGTTTAGAATGTATGAGTTTATAGTTGCATTAATTCTGTCTGTCTTTGTCTTTCTTACTTTCTGTCTATCTATCTATCTATCTATCTATCTATCTATCTATCTATCTATCTTATGCTGTTCATATTTATCTCCCTCTCTCTCGCTCTTAAGCTGTTCATATCTATCTATCTATCTATCTATCTATCTATCTATCTCAATCTGTTCATATCTATCTATCTATCTATCTATCTATCTATCTATCTATCAATATCCTCTGATCTTATTTCCCCTTATTACACCAATAACATCTCCTTATACTTTTTACACCTTACTCTTCTTTTCAACTCTCCTCCGCCCACGACTCTTCTGTGCGCCTCTCCTCTGCCCACGAGTCTTCTTTTTCGACTCTCCTCCGCCCACGACTCTTCTGTTTCTCCTCTCCCCACGAGTCTTCTTTTCGACTCTCCTCCGCCCACGACTCTTCTGTTCGCCTCTCCTCTGCCCACGAGTCTTCTTTTCGACTCTCCTCCGCCCACGACTCTTCTGTTCGCCTCTCCTCTGCCCGCGAGTCTTCTTTTCGACTCTCCTCCGCCCACGACTCTTCTGTTCGCCCTCCTCTGCCCACGAGTCTTCTTTTCGTCTCTCCTCCGCCCACGACTCTTCTGTTCGCCCTCCTCTGCCCGCGAATCTTCTTTTTTCAACTCTCCTCCGCCCACGACTCTTCTGTTCGCCTCTCCCTCTGCCCACGAGTCTTCTTTTCGACTCTCCTCCGACCACGACTCTTCTGTTCGCCTCTCCTCTGCCCACGAGTCTTCTTTTCAACTCTCCTCCGCCCACGACTCTTCTGTTCGCCTCTCCTCTGCCCACGAGTCTTCTTTTCGACTCTCCTTTGCTCACGACTTTTCTGTTTGCCTCCTCTGCCCACGAGTCTTCTTTTCAACTCTCCTCCGCCCACGACTCTTCTGTTCCTCCTCCTCTGCCCACGAGTCTTCTTTTCAACTCTCCTCCGCCAACGACTCTTCTGTTCACCTCTCCTCTGCCCACGAGTCTTCTTTCGACTCTCCTCCACCCACGACTCTTCTGTTCGCCTCTCCTCTGCCCACGAGTCTTCTTTTCAACTCTCCTCCGCCCACGACTCTTCTGTTCGCCTCTCCTCTGCCCACGAGTCTTCTTTTCAACTCTCCTCCGCCCACGACTCTTCTGTTCACCTCTCCTCTGCCCACGAGTCTTCTTTTCAACTCTCCTCCGCCCACGACTCTGCTGTTCGACTCTCCTCCACCTACGACATTTGTATAGGGGATTTCAAATTTGAAATGTTCATTTTTAAGGATCCCTTTGCTGCCATGGAATCTTTTCCATTTCCATATGACTCGGTACCCAACAAGTTCTTTTTTTTTTTTTTTTTTGCATAATAGAATGATCCTGTTTAGTAATTCAAATATTTATGCTGCTTCTCTAAATTTTCGATCTTGTCGCACACTAATGTCGTCCACATCTATATCTTGCTTTCCCTGCCAATCTCTTATAACTCTTTAATCCCGTCCTCCTCCTTGCCTTAATGTGTCTTGCATCTCCTCCTCATTTAGCATCTTAGTTTCTCCCCATTCTTCCATGTTCCCCTTCACTTCTCTTCCCATAGAACATCTTTCTTTTTCAACCTGCTTACCTACCAAAAAAATGAGCAAAATATTAAGAAAAAGGAAAACATTATCAGAAAAAAAGAATGTCTAGCTGCTTATGTAATATAAAAGCTCCTATATGACAATGAATGTCACAGTTGAAGAACTAAGACAACGGAGATGTCTTTCTACAGAGGGATGCAGATAATAGCATGGTTGTGGCATGCGAGAAACAAGGACGTTTTCAAGAAAATGGAAGCAAAAAAGTACGCTTATACTTACAATCAGAAAGAGTTAAAAATTTAGGGATATATATTGAGGAAAGAAGGCTTAGAGAATTTAACACACACTGGGCATATTGAGTGCAAAAAGACAAGATATCAAAACATAACCTACCTAACAAGCTTGTGCAGTTGGTTGGCAGAACATGGAATAAGAGAGATAGCAAAAGGACAAAATTGCTAAGAGCTACAAAAGTCAGGAAAAGGTGGAGACCCATCAACGAAGGCTTGGAGAATTTGGCACTCATAGGAGATAGTGGCAGGAAGAGGGTTAAAGGGAACGATCGAGTAACCTACGTAAAGAGTTTTGAGTAAATAAATGACAGGGAGAGGACTGGGAGTGATGGCAAGAGGAGAAACGTTACTTAGAGCTACAAAGAATAGGAAGCTATGTGGAGCTATGGATGTCCACATTCTGGGGGTACAAAGCACATAAATGAAGATTGACCTCGTGTTTTTTTCAACTTCTTCCCTACTGATATTTTATTCTACCCATTAATGCCTTCACACATATATATGCGCGCGCGGGCACACACACACACACAAATTTACAGACCATTAATATTATAAATTAACTGATTTAAAATATGTTTTTTTTCGCTACACAATTCTAACCATGTTTCAAAAATGGAAGGTAAAAGCTTGGAATTTAATTTTGTAATTAAATTAAAGACATTAGTTCCATTTCATCCTCAAGCGAATTTTGGAGTAACGTATTTTAAATTTACTGGGTTATATATATATATATATATATATATATATATATATATATATATATATATGTGTGTGTGTGTGTGTGTGTGTGTGTGTGTGTGTGTGTGTCTGTGTGTCCAAATCGTGTAACAGCATGCGTTAATTGTCCATCCCACAAAATGTTTATTATCTAAAGAACCACTGAACTAATTGAGTTTCATTTGCCTGGGTTTTCAGATAACATGGTTAGCCATCTTGACAACATTTTTTCGTAAGAATCACTGAAAACCGTTTCATTTATTCAGCTCGAAAGAGGACAGGTTAAAATCGTTTTGTGTCAGCCCCACTATGTCTTCTCCAACTGAGCAATGGTAAGAGGAAAAAGATCATTCAGGCCTTCATTAATAGTGGCAAAACTCATACTCTGGTTTCCATTTTCAAAGTCCATTCAAGAACCATCAAGAGAACGGTGAATAAGTTTAAAAAAGAGGGAACAGTAGAGAGGAAAATTGGATCAGGTCACAACAGCAAGAGGGATCATCATTTCAACTTGATTCTTATTCTTCAAAGTAGAGTCCAATCGTGATAAAGAAAACTTGTAGAATTCCAGTAAGATATCTTTAATCATTTCTAAGATACAGCGGTTCAAAACTTAATCTAACAATTGGACAATTTTGCTGTTACACGGACAATTTTGCTGTTACACCCGATATATATATATATAGTTTTAAAAACTAGGAAACCATTGATTTTAATATTAAAAGTCTCTAGAGCCCTTTCAGCCAACATCTCATCAGGAGACAATCGTTGGATTAGCGAAATGAATAATAGCGATATTGAAGAGCAAAAAAGAGGGGGGAACACACTAAAATAACGAACAAGTATATATACTTGTAACGAGGGAAGGGTTATCGTGTAAATAAATAGCGAGGGACAGTTAAAATAAAATATCCCCCAACAGATTCAGAGACCTTATAAATTCTTTCTGCCGGCAGAGAGAAGGTTTTTAAATCTATACAGACCGATTCCAAAATCTTCAAATGATTATTGGAATCGGCTGTATGAATAATTCTAAACCACTCTTTTTTTATACAACTTAACAAGCTATATTCTCAACTAAATGTTGAGCAATAGCCGATTCCATATTCATGGGGGAAGATAGCATATTCTATCTATCTTACCAAGTCGTATTTTGAAAGGAACGTGCTGATTAATTCTAGTTTCCAAATGCAAGGTTGTACGCCCACATAACATTTTAGTGTGTTTCCCCCTCTTTTTTGCTCTACAATATCGCTATTATTCATTTCGCTAATCCAACGATTGTCTCCTGATGAGATGTTGGCTGAAAGGGCTCTAGAGACTTTTAATATTAAAATCAATGGTTTCCTAGTTTTAAAACTATTTATAAATTTTGTACCTCCAAACATTTGTTTATATATATATATATATATATATATATATATATATATATATATATATATATATATGTGTGTGTGTGTGTGTGTGTGTGTGTGTGTATGTATATATACCGGTTATAAGGGCTTACTGAATGTGAAAGAGTAAGAAAAACGAGAAACATTATTAAGGAGCGAAGACAATAGAAGAGTATTCAGCAGATAACTATTGAACACGCATTTAAATTTTTGACGATCAAAGTTGGCTGGAAAGCATGTAGCCGGAAGAGAGTTTCACAACTGTTATCATAGAACTTGCGCTTACATCTATCCAATTAAACTGTGAATTGATGAGACCCTGCAGCCAATCTAGTACTGCGCTTAAATTCATAAAGTCTAGGTATCTCAGCGAAGCGTTAAACCGAACAATTACCATGATTGTATTTATAGAAAAGGTACAGGGCAGCTACATTACGATGGTGGTAAAGTGACGGAAGCTGAGAGGCCAGGTCAGTACCAATAATATTGCTGACACTTCTTTGGATTTTATCAAGAATCTCCCAATATACAGCAGGAACAATGAACGAGACGTGACAGCAATATTCAATTCATGAACGATATTACTTATAAATACGTTTCTGGAGAGAAAAAAAACTATTTAGTACAACAGTGAACCAACCTCCTTAGTAACAGAGCTAGAAATGGATTCAATATAATATATATTATGTCGGGGAAAAATGTTAACCTGACAAGGCGAAATGAGTTATTCTCGTGGAGTTTACTATCAGCTATGCTGACGAGAAGCAGTAAGAGTCCTTTCAGGTGATTAAAAGAGAGAAGTTTCGCTTTGGAAGCGTTAAAATTAACAAGCTATTCCTTGCCCCAGTTAACAACAATCTGTAGGTCATTTTTAGATCGAACTGACCAGACTTAGCTTCGAGACAGGAGTAAATGGTTGTGTCCGCAGCATAGGTATCTAGTTGAGAAATGATATGATCAGGAATGCCATTGGTAATATATATAAATATATATATATATATATATATACATTATTCGAACTGTAATACTCATCTTCATTGACATATTCTTCGGCCGTTGCACGCACCGGCTTTCTTCTTCCGGTCATTGGAATTTCGAACCAAAGCCTTTATTTCGTCCACCAGGTTAGATTGTTCTAATTCCACGTGCTATGCTTCTTCCGGATGTCTCAGTTATTTAACTCAACTCTCTCAGTTTGGTTCACCACTGCTGTAGTCTGGTATTGAACTCACAACTCTTTGTGTCTAGTCACTGGATCTAACCAACGTCTTTATCCACTGGGCCATGTGTCCTTAAGGATGAAAATCAGAGAAAATGTTGTGAATGTGGTAATGAAAATGAGAATAACAGTTCGAATAATATAAATAATTCAAATAATCAAAATACCTCATCTCAGATTTTTATATATATATATATATATATATATATATATATATATATATATATATATATATATATATATATATATATATATATATATATATATATATATATATATATATATATATATATATATATATATATATATATATATATAAATATATATAAATATAAATATATATATATATATTATTTATTTATATATTATATATGGTACTTTTATTAGAAAGCGCTCAATATCAGAGATAGAGCTAACATATTTGGTTGGATAGATGAGAGTTTGTGACCCTGGGTTTCACGCTTTTGCGATCGTCTCATGAATCATTCATACAAAAAGCAAATATAGAGGTTAATGATTTAAATGGCGAGAATACATCTTCGCAAACAATATAAATAAGATACACCAACCCCGAACCTGTATATGAATGATATGATCCCTGTTAATAAATTCCAGTTGCATAAGGTCTTTTTAATTTTTTACAAGCTTTCATCTGTTCCTACAGACATCCTCAGGTATGGAAATAGATTTTGTTCTTGTTTTTACTTCTCGGTAATAAGAGGACAACGAAAATATAGATGTAATCCGAAAAAATGCTGAGAAATGTGTTATTGTTTTGGAACGTGCGGTCGCAACGCTGAGTTTGAATTTAAATTTTAAGGTTGTGCGTTTTTGTACAAATATAGTAATAAGAGAATTCTTTTTTACTGGTAGATTTTCCGTCAATGTGGCATGAACTATATTGTTCAATAATTACAGTAATGTCACACTTATTATCCGAGAGTTGCACGTTGGATCAGTTATTTTAATTTCAATTAAAAAGTTCAATTATAATTTATAAATTCATGAATCATTCATACAAAAAAACAATATATATATATATATATATATATATATATATATATATATATATATATATATATATATATATATATATATATATATTATGAGTATTTTGCGACATTCATCTTCAAAGATTGTGTTTTGTTTATGTTTAACTGCTTTTGGTTATTGCTGCCATATAGTGTCTGGTGCCTCCACTGTACGTCTCGAGGCCTTCTACAAAATCCAGAGACGAATATGCAATGTGATAGGTCCTGGTCTGGCATCTAGTCTACAGTCACTTTCACACAGACGTGCCGTGGCTTCCCTCTGTCTCTTCTACAAGTATTTTCACGGCAATTGTTCTGACGAGCTACTTTCGCTGGTTTCCAGATTGCATGAATTTAAACGAGCCACTAGGCTGGCACCTAGGCCACAATCCTTTCACTGTCGAAAGGGTTAAATGTAACCGTCACTTCTACTCAAACATCTTCTCTTGCACGTCCCGTCTGTGGAACACCGATCCCTTGCTTGCTTCCCCGATAACTGTAATCTTCAAATATTCAAGTGTAATGTCAATCGACATCTTCTGTCACCTTGATTTTGCTCTCTGTTTCCTTTCCCCAATCATGTCTCTTTACTCGTGTTGTCAATCCTATGTAACCTCTTGCGTGTTAGTGGCATTTCCGCCTTGCTTGGGTTGAATTGCTTAAAAAAAAATTCCCATTAAAAGAAAGAAATTTTTTCCCATTAAAAGAAAGAAATTTTGTTCTGCTGTTAATTTGAAGTTTTACTCGTGTTGTTGTTGAATTCGAGTATTTTTTTTTCTTTGCTGTTGAGGGGGTAGTGTTTCGTTAATTCGAAGCGTGTTAAATTGTTACATCCTCGTCGCCAGGTTTGCTGTATACTGAAGAGTTCCCACCTCAACCGAGCGGGTTCTATTCATACTCGCGCGGACATCACAGAGCCAATTTTAAGTTACCGAAGGCGATTTAAAATTGGTTCCGGCAAACTTAAAATATATAAGCAGAATAAATATATCAATAAAATTAAAATAAATATGAACTTTGGTAGATTTACCTCATATATAAAACAACTAATTCGGAAATGTGAAAAAGTTAATAAAAATTTGGTTAGACAGAAATTACCGACATTATTCAAAAATATGTCGGATTTAATCCTTTTTCTTAAAAATTGTTGCTTTTCGGGTATTCCATGTAACTCTATCTAAACTAATAGCTTTAACTCGATTATTAAAACCTGTGCTTAAAGTGTAGGTAATTCAATAGACAAAAGAGTCATCAGTGATGTTACCAGTGGCAAGGAAATTAAAATTAAATTCATAGAACTTGCCCTACTAAGAGACAATTTGAAAGGTCAATAAAAGAACAGGATTCAGTAAGTCAGAAGATGGCGACTGGCGTTTTAGAACCAGCGGTTGCATCTAGTTAGTTCGACAGTAAAACAGTGAGACCTAGTTGCCAATCTAGTAACATTCTAGAATTCATGTACTTGAGGCACCAAGGAGGAAAGTTCACCACAACAATTGTTATTAAAATATGATGTAATGGAATAACCAGTCATCCCCATGAATGATTACACTATAGGTAGTAAATACCTATAAAGTCAACTGTCTACGAGAGACTTGAGGAAGCACGTCTGACCTTCCAATTAGTGGCACTCACTACTAGATTAACGTGTATATAACTACTGTATTTCATATTGTACTGGTTGTGCACAATAAACCTTTCTTCTATTATCCACCTGGTGTTAAGTATTTATTCCCATAGCACGGAATATAACAAAATATTTGCAGAGAAGACAGAGGGAAGTCACGTCACGTCGGTGATAAAGTGACTGAAGCTGAGATGCCAGATCAGGAGCGATTGCATCACAGATCCTTCTTTGGATTTTGTCAAGAGTTTCGAAATATATAGCAGAAACACCAGATCAGATATGGCAGCAATATTCAATGCACAGATTCCTTGGTTTACCAACAAACATATCGCCTACTGGATTAAGATGTTGTTTGAAAACATACAGTTCTATGATAGTCGTGAGCTTATTCCCTTTGTCTGTCAGTGTTGAAAAAAAAACCTAGGCCAGTCGACAAACGGAGAATCGATACAAAGGTAAATGATTAGCATTGGAAACTGAATAAGAAAAACCTACATCTCTTGACTGAATAAAGTGTTTGATTCTAAATTTCAGGAAAGTTACTGGAGGGAAAGAAAGAGTACTGAAGAAAGTCGAAGAGTATAATAACAGATAGGAACCTCATGCTGGTCCAAATGACTAATAATAATAATAATAATAATGATAATAATAATAATAATGTCAGCCCAAAATGCAGATTCTGTGATAAATATCCAGAAACGATTGATCATCTTGTAGCAGGTTGTACGGTGTTGGCACCCACTGAATATAAAACCCGACATGACAGAGTGGGCCAATATCTGCACTGGAAAATCTGCAACTTCTACGGGAAGAAAACTGAAAGAAACTGGTATGAACACCACCCAGACCCGGTTACGGAGATAGGACCTGTTACAATTCTATGGGACTACACAATACACACTGACAGAACAATCAAGTCCAACCGGCCAGATATTGTTATTAAAGACCACAAACAAAAACGGTGACTCCTTATTGATATGGCAGTCCCTGCCGACTGCAATGTATCTTTGAAGATATTCAAAAAGTTGTCAAAGTACAAGGACCTTGAAATAGAAATCGCGAAAATGTGGCATATGGGAACATCAACAATCCCTGTTGTAGTTGGAGCCCTAGGACTGGTTGGAAAAGATTCCAGCAGACTAATTGAAGGGATTCCTGGAAGTCCATGCCTCAAGGAGATACAGAAAATTGTTCTGACAAGTACAGCCCACACCTTACGAAGGGCTTTATCTATGTAATCTTTTTTTTTTTTTTTCAGTGGATAGTGTCATGACGCCATTTCTAACCTTAGGTCCCTGGGCGGGACCCGGGAAAGAAATGTGTAAACGCCAGAAATCAAAGAAAATAATAATAATAATAATAATAATAATAATAATAATAATAATAATAATAGTAGTAGTAGTAGTAGTAGTAGCAGTAGTAGTTGTATCCGTGAAAATTTTAATTTAAATCTATATGAATTTTTTTATGAATATTAAATTTTAATTTAATAAACTCCTTGCTAGTTCCACGACTATAAAATACCTGTTGAAATTCCCCTACTGCAGCCATAAATAACATTTAAACTTAACAGCTTTAACGTGGTATTGCAATAACAGACCTAAGTATGAATACAGGCCATAATTTAAAGTGAGAGGGTACAAATGGGAAGATAAATTGAAAGTTTTCTAATTCACTGAAACAGACGTTAAACGCATGAGGACATTATGATCTCCTCTTACATCTCTTTCTTTCTTAATTTCTTTCTCTTCCGTTCCCTAATATCAAATATTTCCTTTTTTTCTTAATGAGTTTTAACGTAATTTTTTGTTTAATGAATTTTATGTAATTTTTTTTTATTTCCTTTCTGATGCAAATTTAATTTTTGTCGTTATTTTGTGTTCATTTTGTTTTATTTCATTAATAATATCAGAAATATTACTCAGCGTAAATATCCATATGATTTTAATTTAAATCTATTTGGCTATAAATCGTAATTTATTTAAATTCTTCCTTTAAAAAAAAAACTATAATAAAAGCGATTATTTTTCTTAAAAAATTTTTTTTAATATATATATATATATATATATATATATATATATATATATATTAATTTGC
This sequence comes from Acanthosepion pharaonis, assembly GCA_903632075.3. Classification (NCBI taxonomy): domain Eukaryota; kingdom Metazoa; phylum Mollusca; class Cephalopoda; order Sepiida; family Sepiidae; genus Acanthosepion; species Acanthosepion pharaonis. The sequence goes on from CAHIKZ030005305.1 coordinate 3,070,141, forward strand.
TCATTATCGCAATTTATATTTTAAATTAATGATATTTGAATTTTAAAGACATTATTAAGTTATTATACCATTCAAAAGTCACCGATGGGCTATTGTTAATTTTTTTTTTATGTTTCTGTTAACAGCGTCTTTGTTTGAATTACAAAAGCGTCTCCTCCTCGTAGCAGTAATTGAAGCAAACTGCTGAAGTGAAGCAGAATACAATAATAATAATAGTAATAATAATAATAATTGTAGTAATAGTAATGATGATAATAATATTATATAATTTGTATATATGTGTATGTAAATGGGTGTGTATTTGTATATATATATATATGTAAAAGTGTGGATGCTCCGACACAAGCCTTCACCACTTGAAACAAATCACTGTGTTGGTTTTCTGACAACCACATATAATTAGTTTCCCACATATCCGGCTACTGCGAAAAACTCTACGAAACAACATCAACTTTATCTTGGCACATGGAATATAAGAACTCTCCAGGACAACAACTCAGCACCAGAAAGAAAAACAGCCCTGGTCGTATTGGAGCTAAAGAAGTACAACATTGATATAGCTGCATTGAGAAGTAACCATCAGTCGACTACATGAAACGTGAAAGCAAAATAAGACATCTAACAGTGTTCCTGCTGCACTTAGATACAATATATTCTCATGTACTGTTTGTGGTCTTTTGTGCAATTCTCAAGCCGGTCTCAAAAGTCATGCCCGTCATAGGCCTGCAGATAATTAGTTCGTGGTCGTCGGAACTTCATATGTCGAACTCGACGGGAGAGTCCTTCATATGTACAGTGATTAGTATAAAGCCACAAATTAAATTTTAGATTAGTAATATTTTAATTTTAGAAACATGTTACTAAGTTATACTATTTGTTGATATATCTAATATATAATTAGTAGCTATTAATTGTATTCATTTTTGACACAAATCCTAATTTTTTTTTTACCTGATTCGGGCAGAGCACTGGACAGTTATTAGACTCTTATTACTGACTAGACTAAGCGTGACCCGTTAGGTCACTGAAGCTTCAGGTCATAAAACATTGATTTCAAAACTGAAAGGAAAAAAGAAAGGAAAAAGAAGGAAATTATCTGTTTGTAGGGAGTTAAAATAAAAAATACTTTATATATAAACAACTCGTATTTATTAATCTTATTCAATTAGATTTTTTTAAATCAAATTATAGATAGATAGATGAATAGATAGATAGATAGATAGATAGATAGGAAGAAGAAAGAGAAACAAAGAGGAATGATGGTAGTGGTGGTAATGATGATGATGTTGGTGCTGATTGTGGTGATAGTGACTTCTGGATTATTTTTTAATGTTCTTTTGTTATTTATTTATTAGTAATTTATATACAATGTTTATTTTATAAGCTATCAAATACAAACACTTTTCTTTAAATATTATTAGTAACTCTATATTAATTGTATTTATGGTTAAAACATATTCGTGTAATAATAAGATTTGGAAAAATTTGAATATAGTTTCTTATTATTGAACATAAGAGAAAATTCCGTTGAAAATTGAATTTAAGTCGGAGTTTGGTGAAGCACATAGTGTCTCCTTGAGATCTAAACGCTTATAAACGAAGATTTTGCCGCTGATGTCCATAACAGCAATAGTCAAAAATAAAATAAAAAAATAAAATAATTAAATAAAGTATCCAGAGGGGGCCTGAACCCCTGAACATGATGGCCCACTATGGTATGGAAGTAGCCCCCACATATGGTTAAATACGAACTAACTATAATGCTGACACAACGAAAAATATTGCTAAACCGCATCGATCGCGCGGGTCTACAAAGACTACGCTCCCCAGTGAGGAACCAGACTGAGATCGAAAAGTCTGCAACTGGAACAAACTTTATGCAACGAGGACTAGAGGAAAACCATTCAGAGGAGAGTTATCAGAGAGGCCCTTAATTAAAAGAAAATCCCAGGAAAAGAACTATAAATAAATGGTCTAGGAAAGAGTATATTGAAGTAATTATAGCCTTTTACAGCACTACGATAAATCCGACAACGACAACAACCACCAAAGTTGCGTATAATATCTGGCGAGAAAAATACCCCTCAAACAGACTAAATATTGATACCAACAAACTAACCAATTTCAGGCATAACATCATCAAGAAAAAAAGAATACCAAACATAGAACTCGAAAGCATCCGAGAAAACACCATGAATAGATTACACGTTAACATCGAGGGGCTAAATTTCAACAAGCCAGAGAAGACACATGGAGAAGAGATACGGGCAGAGAAACAATTGTAATAACCGCCCGGGTTACACAAACAAATAGAGAAAGATAATGGTGAATATGAGAGAGAAATAGAAATGACAAAAACATCCGATATAAATTGGAGAATGAAAAGGAAATGTCTTTCGAGGAAAAGCCGACAATTCCAAAAGTAAGAACCGACAAGAGAAGGAAACCATCAACCTTGATAGCCATGCAATTAGAAAAATAAGGAAGGAAATGGAAAGACCGATGAACCTGACAGAAATGAATCGTCTTAAATACGTGGCCTCTGCAACGATCGCAGAAACAATAGGTGAAAAATTAAAAACCCAACGAAAAAGAAAAATGCCAGTCTGGGAAGGAAAAATAGAAACCGAAATAAATAAACTACGAGGGCAACTGTCACTTCTACGTGAAGTAGACAAGGGCTCTAAAATGAAAGAAGGGAAAAGGAGACACTTGAAACGAAGCCTTGACATAAAGAATAAGACTGATGTACCAAAAATTAAAGAGAAGCTGAAACAACAAGAAGGGACACAGGATCAGGTGTAAAAAGAAACAGATTCTTCTGCCAAAACAAAATCTTCAACGAAGATGCCTAGAAACTATATCGAGAACTTTGAAAAATAAAATAGAGATAAATGACCCACTTAATATTCAGGAAGTCTCTTGGCCTATCAACATCTGATTTTACATCTGTACCAAGAGCTTTAGGAGGTCGAAGTCTAATCCAACTTGAATTAACTCTAAAAACTACAACAATTGGATTGGAATCCGACCTCACAAAAACCAATTACCCTCTTCTGCAAATAGGAAAATACCAAATCCACTCCATCAGCAAAGAAGCTGCACTCTTCGAGAAACAGCTTAATGTACCTGAAACTCTACTAAACGTCAAACGAGTTAAGCTTCTGTAAAACAAAAAAAAGTAAAACAATTTGGCCAAAAGAAATTACAACAAAACTGGGAGGACAAGGCTTTGCATGGCAAATACCTAAAAAAAGAACGAAAGATGCAGATGTGGACCAACAGAAAACACTTCAGTGGCTGAGAATCACTGGGTTGAAAGCTGAGACAGAAGGCCTAATTATTGTAGCTCAGGACGAAAGCCTCGCAACTAGATCCTGTCGCTGTCACAGAATCAAGGATGGAACTAACCCGAAATGCAGGATCTGCGGAAAATATGATGAAACTGTCGACCATATTATCTTTGGATGTTCGGAATTAGCAAATAATATACCCAAAGACATAACAAGGTAGTGACATATGTTTACTGAAAGATTTGCAAGAAGCAGAAAATCAAAACCACTAAGCGATGGTATGACTACCAAACAGACAGAGTTACCCAAAATAACGATGTAACTATTAACCAGCGAAATTAAATGGAAGGAATATGGCTATAAGAAAACGAAAAATAAGAAAATAAAATAAGCTATCTATTTTACATGGATGAATTAAAGTTGTATGCTAGCAATGACAGTGAGAAGGAAGTCTCCTGAAAACTGTAAAATGGTTCAGTGATGACATTGGAATGGAAGCCACAATAACTACAACAAACCCTCTCTTTTAGCTTAGACACTCAGGTATCAACCAAAGATTTAGAGCAAAAAAAAGCTTATCTCGGTGTAAATGTGAGTGATTGGTTTGATTAATTTTGTTTTACGGCGTATCAACCTCAATGGGTTATTTAATGCCGACAAAATTTTTTATTGCAGGTAATTTTTTGTTTTGTCAAAAATCTGTTTCAGGTTATATTTTCCCTTCAAAATTGCATTGCCTGGTAATAATTTTTTTCAAAAAATGTATTGCTGGTAATAGTTAACTATTTACCCATAGCTGGGACCCCCAACAGGTGCTACCACCCGGATCAGGGTGAACCTGGGAACACCAGCAATTAAGAGGTGGTTCCACGCTCTTCAAAACCTCTTAATCCGAGGCCTTGCTGCTGGACGTAGTTTATCGTCTTACTCAGGATGTGGATGTAGTTTAACGTCTTTCTCAGAATGATGTAAATGAGGTTGAAGAAATGCACCATACACTATGAAAGGGTGAGATTGATATTAAGAAATGAATTGAATTCTCAGAAGAGAATTATGGCCGTTAATAGCCTTCCCATCCCAGTTGTTCAATAAAGTTTCAACATCTTGAACTTGACTGGAAATGATATCAGACGAGTGGGTTTCTAAAAGAAGACAGCTTCTTTCTAAGCATTGCATGCATCATCCAAAGCTGATGCAAGCCATCTATATATACCCCGTAAAGAAGGGGGAAGAGGTTTTATGCAGCTAGAATTGTCATACAAGACAACTATTGGCTTACTAACAGACATGGAAACGACAAAGGACTAGATGATAAAATTAGTCAAACAACACGAAAACTGAAAGAAAAATATTCAAACATGAAAGAAGGTTGTAAGTACAAAAGAGATTTACATTTAGTAGATTCTGTAGAAAAAGATAGTAGAACCCAGAAACTAAATGTTGCAGCAAAAATTATGAAAAAGAAAGCCAAGGATAAATTACTTGAACAGATAAAACAACGCCGGCAAGACAAATCTCTACATGCCCAATATCTAGAACGTTCCAATCAAGTCGATGTTGAAAAAGTTAACACTCATCGATGGTTACCAGCATTTGGATTAAAGGCTGTAACGGAAGACTTTATTCTTGCAATACAAGACCAGTGTCTTTTCGCTACAAACTTTCAGGCAAATATCATTCATAATAAAGTGAATCCAAAATGAAGGTTCTGTGACAAGTATCAGAAAACATTAGACCATCTAATGTTCTGTACTTGCGCCATATTAATATAAAAATCGTCTCGATAGAGAGAAGCAATACTTACACTGGACAAAGTGTAAACACTTAAGAAAATATGCTATGAAACACTTCTATGAACATCACCCAGCATCGGTTACAGAAATGGAAGGCATCAGAGTTCTATGGGATTACACCATCTTTACAGACAGGAAGGTGGAAGCGAATAATTATCAAAAACCGAATAGAAAAAAACTTGCCTTCTAATTGGTATGGCTTGCTCAGCGAACTGTAATAAAAAAAAAAAGGAATTTTAAAAACTATCAAAGTATAAAGAATTAGAAAAAATGTGGAAATTGAAAACAAGAAAATTACCAGTCATAGTAGGTGCGCTTGGAATGATAAAAAAGTGGAACACAACAACACATTGAAAGAAATCCCAGGAAACCAAAGCTTAAGAGAAATATAAAAACATTGTCTTGATAAGTACACTAAGAACTTCACTAAGAAATAACGTTAGTGATGTTGTGGGAGTTAAAAACAAATCATGAAATGTAGCCATAACAACACACTACTACCCGTCTTAGGTCTTCCATCAGATTTAGTAGGTAATGTGACCATAGCAGAAATCGAAATATAATGATGATAATATTACAAGTATAATAATAATTCCTCATGTAAAAGAGGGCAACATGTTTTTAAGAATTTTATATCACGTTATGTCAAATTGTTTGAGAGAGACACGGTGATCTTTTTCTTTTGAATAAAATCGTTATATATATATATATATATATATATATATTAGTTGATTTAAAATATTTTTTTTCGCTAAACAGTTCTAACCATGCGAATTTTGGAGTAACTTATTACTGGGTTTTAAAAGCACAAAAATTCGCTTGAGGATGAAATGGAACTAATGTCTTTAATTTAATTACAAAATTAAATTCGAAACTTTTAACTTCCATTTTTGAAACATGGTTAGAACTGTGTAGCGAAAAAACATATTTTAAATCAATTAATTTATAATATTAATTAGCTGTAAATTTACATTGAGCACTATTTTGTAAAATAAAAATATCTATAAGAACACCGGATTATATATCTTACTGTTCTTTCTCCATATATATATATATATATATATATATATATATATATAGAGAGAGAGAGAGAGAGAGAGAGAGAGAGAGACCGAGGGTTCAAATGTAGGTATACAGTAATGAAAAATAAAATAGGATCACAAAATGTATTGTATTTATTATAAAAGCATATCAATAAAAATGTCTTCAAGCACTGTTTCAAAATCCATTTTCTCCTCGTAGGCTAAATTACCAGCCATCGTTAAATTAACACTTTATATGCACTTAATTAAAAAAATGAAAATTATGAAAATAAAAATATTAAAAAAGAATTTATGAGTTAAATGATTTCTATTCACATTATTCGGACTATTGTCCTCATCTTTGTCGCCACGTTTATCACAACGTTTCGGTCGTGGTACGCTCCGGCCTTCTTCAGGTGGTTAGAATGTCGAACTAAACCCTTTATTTCGCTCACTGGGGTAGACTTTTCTAGTTCCACGTCTAATGGATGTCAGTTATCTCCTGTTAATTCCTCTCTGAAAGTTCTCCACCGCCTTAACCAGGTCTTGAACTCACACTCTTTGAATCCTGTCATTGGATCTAACCAACGCCTTTATCCACTGTGCCATGTGTCCTTGAATGACATCTAGTATTAAATAAATCTTAGAATCACTATTATAATACTGATAATAACGGTACAATACTTACTTTTGCAGCCACCCGTATATACCTAATGTAACTTTGGCTTACAACTATATCATGTTGAAACACCGGCTTTCATTCGGTCAGTGATTTTTAAGCAACGTTGAACCTACTCGGAAAGACGAGTTTGAATTAGAGTCGTGTTCTTTAGATTCACATACGTCAAATACTCTTAGAAAATGTATGAGTCCATCTCTTCTACCCACAGCTATGTGTTTAATAGCAGGACAGACTGGGTTCTTTAGCCTTGGGTGGCAACCAGTCTACCACAGAAATAAAACTCTACCTTGTCATTCACGTATCAAAAGATACATGATCGCCTAAGCGTGTATCACGTACGGCACTTAACTGACAGACTGACTGACTGACTGAGCCTAGTCACGACCTAGATGGGTAGTCGCTTGGGCTTACCCGATGCTGTAATCTTGGGTATGTACACGCGATGCAATCGAATGAGAAATTCCAGAGCCGTGTTCCAATTCCAGTCGGGTTCGTTGCATTATCTTACTCGCAGACATACTTGGCTGCTCATGAATCGAAAAGAGACATGATCGACGAAGCACACCACATCCGCCCTTACCAATTCAGATTGCAGCAGACCAATAGGTTAAAGTTTCATTCATGCCCATGAATCTGGGCAAGAGTGACGTCCGACAAAGGACATCCACAGACTGATAAAAGAAAATGCTACTTTCGGTATAAATTATTTATTTATTCGGTCGAGCTAACGTTCATGAGTCTGTCAGGCCAACCATCATAGTTAGGCTTCAAGGTCGGAAGATCATTAAGGAGGCATCCCGTGTCATTACATCGCTGGTCAATGTTGGTAGTTGCTGGGCAGCCAGCACGTCTTGCGCCATGGCTTGGTGTGCAGAGCAGTCGATTCCACTCACACTTCGGCTGTCAAAGCCTAGGTGTTTGGTTTCCAAAAAAGACGGTGATTATTATGGCCGTTGATATTATCAATATAGATTAATACGTGCAGAGATGGCGATTTGCTCTAATGTGCCTGGGGTGGCGGGTTTTAGCCGTGATAGGAATGGTCGAACTAAGGAATGGAGTTCATCTGAATACTTCCCATGCCAAGAGTCAGATATCTTGATAGAAACATGATGGGAGAAATTCAACAGATAGATAGATAGATAGATTATTATTATTTATTCGGTCGAGCTAGCTCGTACAGTCATGAGTCTATCACTCCAACCATCACGGTCCTGCATCAAGGTCTGAAGGTCATCAGGGTGACATTCTGTGTCATAACATAACTGGTCAATGGTGACTGTTGGGCGACCAGCCAGTCCTGCGCCATGGCTAGGTGTCCAGAGCAGTAGATCAATCGCGAGTTCTTTTTCTCGCCATGAGTGTCCTGCAAATCGCTTTCTGTGTTCGCGTAAGATTGTAGAAATATCAACGACGGGTCCATAAACCTGTTATTTAGTTGGATGTTGTCTCCAAGTGCAAGTGCCATCAGACTCTGAGTCAAGGGTTTCAGTTAATGTCTATGCACTAGCAACATGCATTAAAACCGCCTCTACAGTGGCGCGAAAGAATCTCCGTTTGAGGTTGTCTTGTCGATTAGATTTCGAGATTACGTCCATTTCATTAAAGGCGGCCCAGTTTTTAATGTGAAAATTCGCATAGTAAGGAGCGGCTCGCATTGAGGAATCGAGGAGCCGAGTTCGAATTCCAGTCAAATCCGTTATATTCACTTACGTACTAATACTCTTGGGAAAAGTATGAATCCTCTTCTTCTCCCACCAGCTATGGGTAAATAGCAGGGCAGACCGAGTTCTATAGCCTTGAATGGCAGTGTACCGCAGAAAGAAATGGCAATCTACTGCGGAAAAAAAATCTGTCTGGTTAATCATGTATCGAAAGATACATGATCGCCTAAGCGTGTATCACGCAGGGCACATAACTGACTGAAGGTATAAAAGAATTACGCAGTTAATAAATTTTCAAATTCTGGTCGACTTACGCATTTGGCGATTAGCCCTGCCGGATCTTTTTTCATTTGGAATTCAAGTTTATTAAACGGAATCTATTTTCCATTGTACTTGAACTGATTTGCTTTCTCGACAAAGTTTGGTGTGCAATCATTTTCGACAGAAGCGTAGCGATTCAAACAGTCGCGATTAACGTCTCTTTTAAAACCTTTAAGTGTAGCTGGTTTGGTTGGTTGGCAGGCGGAGGAAGGATGGGATCAGAAGAACCTTCACCCAGTGGTCACTATCCAAATTCGCCCTGCTGCGTTCGCCCACTGATCCTTGCACCTGACTCCTTATCCTCTAACTTAAGTCCACTTTATTCTGACCTCGTTCGAACCCTGCCACTCTTCAGAGTTGATTGCCGCTCGAGCTTAACACACCCTGCAATCCAAAACCCCCAACCCTAGTACCTTTAGTTAGAACGCTTTTCAGTTCTTCCCTGCCTGGTCGATGGAGAGATTTCAATTGCGTCAAGTTTCCACACACACACACAGAGAGAGAGAGAGATAGAGAGAGAGAGAGAGAGAGCAGGCTCATTCGGGCAAAGCATTATTAGGTTTTGACCGACCTGCTGTGGACCCTTGAATAAGGGGAGGTTTGATAGCTTTTGATGACGGAAGTTCCGAACTGCTTCAACGGGTAGTCGACTGCCTGAACTTGGCTTTCAAGCGGGGTTTTTTTATATATATATATATATATATATATATATATATATATTATGTGTGTGTATGTATCAATTTATTAACAATAGAAATTTACTGAACACAGTGGTCAATGTGAAATATAAAATACTGAACGATATACATTATTAAAATATTTTACATGACATTTATTGCATTCGCAACTTGCAGTTTCATATGCTCTCGCGATTAGCCGATATATATATATATATATATATATATATATATGTCGATTCTCACCGGGTGCCCCCTAATTTCGGCTTTTTGCCACATCTAAGCTATGCTTGGAAAATCACTATATATATATATATATATATATGTGTATGTGTGTGTGTGTGTGTGTGTGTGTGTTGAGTATTATCTGTTCATCTATTTACTTATCCACACTTACAAAATTCCGCATTTCTGTATGTTATTTGCCATTTCTCTTTAATTCAGTAATTTATTCTAGCGAAAACATATTGAAAGTGCACTAATTTCGGCATCTGGAATGACAAATTTGCATTCATAATCATACAGCATATCTGAAAAGCCGAATGAGGGGGGTAAAATCAAAAAGAATCTGGACACATCGGACGTCAACGATTAAATGTCAAAGCTAAGTGTCTCCTAACATTTTTGACGTTAACTGTAACTGGTATTATATCCCTTCTCCTATATATATATATATATATATATATATATATATATATATATATATATAGAGAGAGAGAGAGAGAGAGAGAGAGAGAGAGAGAGAGAGTATATATATTGTCTTAACATAAGCCTCATCATACCTTTTCGATCTGTGTTTTTATATTTAATTCAGCATACATATATATATATATATATATATATATATATATATATATATATATTATATTATTATTATTATAGTAGTAGTAGTAGTAGTAGTCGTTGTAGTATTGGTACTAGACGTAATGGGACGGAGAATAAAATACTTCATTTATATTTATATGAATCTAGCATTCTGAGGTAAATGTAATTTTACATACCAGATTTCTTTGCGAACTAAGTTTATTTATAGAGCTTATATATATATATATATATATATATATATATATGATGTTTGTTTGTGTGGGTGAGTGGGTGTGTGGATAGATAGATAGATAGATAGATAGATAGATAGATAGATAGATAGATAGATAGATAGAACTGATTGTCATCATGCACTTTCTGTAGCTGTTCTTTTCCCATTCCCTATCCCTAGTGTTGTATTTCCTCTGGACACCTCTGCTTATATATATATATATATATATATATATATATATATATATATATATATATATATATATATATATATATATAAACTCATATCTCAATCTCTATCAGTCGGTCTACATTTACATCTATCTATATTTATATTCATATATATATATATATATATATATATATATATATATATATATATATATATATATAGTCAGTCAGTTCATGTCTCTGCCAGTATGCTGATATCAGTCTTCTAATCTCTGTCTGTTTTCCATTTTCCTGTTAGTCTCTAGTCTCTCCCTCAATTTTTTTCTCACTCTTTCCCCTCTTTTTATTTACTGTTTCCTGAACAGCCACTTCAAATAAAACAGTCTATATTAAAACTCCACCTGTTTCTCACTAGTTCTCATTCTTTATCGACTGATTGTAATCACACAACAGTAACAATTAAATTTTTAAGTCCCTCAAGAGGATACGATAGAATTTACGCATCACCTTCAGAAGGAAAAAGTCTTGGAGAAAACGCCAACCTGAATGCTTCGTCTTTGGGCAATGATTAATAGAATTGTTTCGCAGACTATGACAACTGTTGTGAGTTCAGTCTCCACAAGATTATCCATATTAACTGTAATCTAAATAAATAAACGGCAAGTACTGTCTGTTCGTCCGTGAGTCTGAAACCCTCTCTATCTTCGGCCACACTTGCTCTACATAGACATATTATACTGTTTTGGAATCAGGATGATCCCAAGATTAAAAATCTGCCCTTCATCTGGGACTTGAACATACAGCATTGGGATTTGTGTCCGGATGAGAAGGGAACAGTTACGAATTCAAATTTTAAAGTAACAAAAAAATTAGTGATTTTAAATTTTTTAATTCATATTCAGTTTTATGTAACATCAAAAAATTTCTGAATTTAAAAAAATGTTTTAAATTCAGTTTAAATTATCCTCTAAAACTTTGTGAATTGAGGAAATCAGTTTTATTTCTTCAACATGCTAAGGAGTCAGAGTTAAAGTGAGAGATTTGGTGACGTGGGGTTTTGGAGTTCCGCGGAGTTTGTGATTTGAAGAACTCAATTTTTGGCCTGAACTGGAGTTTCGGACTTTTGATCGGAATTGGACTTATAGCCCGAATCAAAGTTAAAGAGAGATTTTGAATTCCATGGAGTGAACATTCAGACCATTGCTGTCTTCTAAGATAAACCAGAGGTTCCTTTATTTTTGAGCCGAAGGTACAATTAGCCCACCACTGGGGCTAGTTTAAAAGTCTACACGTAGTGCGGCTTTTAAGATAGTTAATAAATATAAGACAATGATTTCTTTTCTGCGAGAATGCCTTTGTCATTGTCTTCGAGGCTTTCCTCGTTATTTTTAGGGAAAATCAATACCAAATGCTTTTATTTTCATTTAAAAGTAAATTGTTTTTATAACTTACTGTTATGATGTTGATTTGGGGTTAGTAGAGACAAACGCCAAATAACACGTAACAATAAAAGGGTTTTAATAGGTTGGTAAAAAAGGTACAGAAATCGCCTGAGAAGTCAATAACTAGCTCAGCTAAGAACTTCTCTGTCTATCTGTCTTAGTATTTATTGATCCACCCACGAGGATTGAATATGGCACAAGGCCGGTTTAAAGTGGGTATCTCCGAGCCCGTAGGCTCGGCCAAAAATATATAGTGTAGGTTCCACAAGAATATATGCATTTCCTCTATGTACACTAATGGCCAAATGTTTAAAAAAACACCTAAGTAAAAGATAACATCTCCTTTTTAGGTGTTTTTTTAAAGAACTGCAAAGTGACCCCAAACATTTGGCCATTAGTGTACATAGAGGAAATGCATATATTCTTGTGGAACCTACACTATGTTTTATTTTATTTTTCAGTCTCTCCCCAGGCGTCTCTTGCTATCAAAAACTTCAAATTTGGATTCGTCTTCATTGGTGGTTTTATTGACGAAAACAAAATATGAGGCTGTTGTATGATAATCTTTTCATTGTTAAGTGCATTTTTTGTTAAGATAAAAGCAAATACACTGTAGTTACTGAAATTTTATCTCATACGTTAAAAGAATATAAAAATATCTCATTAAAGTGCTTTTTAAAGAAATGCGACGCGGCCCCAAACCTTTGGCCTGTAGTGTACCTTTATACAATTAACCAAAGCTTATATCCACTAGACCAATCAATTAGTGGAAATTTAGAGCCAGAACTCTAATGTTTCTTCGTTCCGGAACAAATTAAAATTTTTCGATATTTCAACGCAATCAATATAGGACAGATAAATATATCAATCTATATATATATATATATATATATATATATATATATATATATATAGCCACTCGTATTCGAGGATACCCGTCTACAAGGGCGTCTAGCCAATCCCTATTGCCGACGCTCACTGAACACCCACAGAGCCCACCTGTTGTTTATACTGCAACTATGCTGAGCAGACCTTAGTTACAGTCTCTGGGAAAGAGCGTGTTATCTAGCGTTAGCAACAATTTGAACAAGGCCAGCACACTCAATCCCTTGGCCACGATGACTTGTGACTTCGTGCTAGCACAGCTATCGACGGCTTCTAAGGATTCCGTCTACACAATTTCACTCACAAGGCTTGGGTCAACCCGTGGTATGGTTTTCAGGCACTTTCCAACGGTGCCGAACGCTGGGATCGACCCCTCCAGTCCGATAACATCAGGAAATCTCCTTCCTGACAAATCGAACATGATGACATTCGAACTAGGATCTCATGGTCAGAATGCGAACCTTCTAACCACTTGGTTATATCAATATATGAAAACTATAAGAGACGGTGAAAAATATGACACCGAATCCGATCATTTATGTAAAGGTTGAACCATGAAGATGATCGTATGGTCTTCATTTACCTACCCGTCAGGAAGGACATGATAATTGGGAAACCACTACCAGGGATTACATAGCGAGAGAGCTTGTATAGTAACCCTGTATGACAAACCTTGCCAAAGGCCTTTGAAATATCTAATGCGATCGTCCTTGAGATGAAGTTACATCATCTCCTCTTTTTCCGTGAGGAATTCGTCCTGCATTTATTGCCATATAGAAGGACGATTAAAACTTATGCAATATTTATCATTTACCAAATTATAGAGAAAAATAATTCATAAATTTATAAACATTTACTTTATAAACATTATTAAAATACGTGAACCAACTATAAAATGTTTATTTATTTTTGTAACGTTTAAATCAGTTGGCAATTAACATATGTTTTGCTAACAACTGCAATAAACATTTTAATAAATGTTTTGTGAGGCCAACGAGTACGCGTTGACAATTTTGTATTGCGAACGAATACTCGTTGTCACTTTCGTAATGTTCGTTGTAGCAGAGACTTTGTAATCGCTGTTACAACTAGAGTAACACCGTTGAACAATACTGGTGTCAGACGCCTTCGAATAACACTCGCACTAATAATACTTGCTCGATAATACTCACTCGAATAGCAATCCGTATATAGAAATAGTATAGTGAATACAGTAGAGAATAGCGGTCCGTATGGTAATAGAGGATAGACTAGAAATAATGATCGTTCAGACTTCACGCTAATTCCTACTTATGCGTTTCTCCCATGATCACGTGATCCACTTAATTCAATAATGGGATCGCCTGTGTTTGCTCACTGGCGATCTATGTTCAAACTCAAGTGTCAACAGCGACACTTTATTCCTATATAACAAAATAATTAGTGTTTATTATTTTTGCTTTTCACTCTATGTCAATGGCTAGCCCGGAATATAAAAAAAGTGTTCAACTCAGCTGGGATCAGAATGTGCACATGTAGAAACAAATGTATGACTAGTAGATATATAAACACCCTACTCGAGAGGGAACGAAGAAGAGAGTCTCTCACTTCCAGGGAAGATTTAGAATCTACGTTCAGAGAAGGGCCCAGAGACACACACCCACTGAACAACAGTATTTGCCGGAGCTGAATAAAATATAATGTTACGTATGAGAGATCTAGCCTCGGTTCCTCATTAGTTTTTTTTTTTTTTTAGCTTTCCACCCCAAGCAAGGCGGGAATGCCACTAGTACGCAAGGCGTTACAGAGAGTGGGAGCAAGAGTAAAGAGACGTGAAAGAGGAAAGGATGAGGAGAAGGACGGTGAATTAGATCAAGATATCTTGAGATGTCGATTGACACTGCATTTGAATAATTGAAGATTATAGCTAACAGGGAAGCAAGTAAGAGGAAGGGAGTGTCACACACAGGAAGTTCGTGACATGAAGCTATTGGAGTAGAAGAGACGGCTACATTTAACCGTTTCGACAGTGAAATGGTGGGACTGAGATGCCAACCTAGTAGCACGTTTAAATTCATGCAGTTTGCGAACCAGCGAAAGTAGCTCGTCGGAGAAGTTATCGTGAAATATTTTAGAAAAGACAGAGGGAAGCGACGGCACGTCTGTGAGAAAGTGACTGTAGACGAGATGCCAGATCAGGACCAGTTGTACGAAGAATAGCATTGCTCTAATCCCGTGGATGACTATATCTTTCCGGCCCCCAGATCAAATTCTTCTGTAGAGGAGAGGCAAATTGTACCCGGTTTACCCTCGAGGCAGAACTCTGAAAATAATAGTTAGCACATGGTTTCTTGGAGAAACGTATTAAATAAACAGTATTTTTAATTATCAATATATTCGCTATTAAGTTCTTATGCTAAATTTAATATAGAAATGGCGTCATCTACGTGTTGCTTACACATGCTTTTCGTATTTGGATGTAATCATTAGACTGAACCAAAGTGTTGTTGTATTTAATAAATTATATCTATGATATCAGAGATTACATAACTAATCTTATATAATTCTCGACTTATAAAAAGAGACGGGCGATATGTTTTGGATTCAGAAATCCCCAAAGTCATAGAGAAATTCCATGAATGATTTTAGCGCCAAAACTCACACAATTCATCACTTCAAATTAAGAATTAAACATAAACATTTATTTTTATCTTAAAATTAATCTCGACAAAGAAAGACTTTCACAAGCCAAAATTTCAATGATGTATTTCTTATAAATTGTAGGGAGCAGTCCGAACAAGCCAAGCAAAAAAAATAACTGACATTCTCAGCTGTAATATTTTCTTGCCCGCCATCAGATTTACGACTGATTTTTTTTAAAAAAAGGCTATCGTTTCGAACGGGCGGAAAGAAAGGGTAAGAGAAGAGAGGAACAAAATATGACACCGCCATATTGTGAATTATGTATGTTTTTTTTTTTTTTGCTTTTGTGTTTGCTTGTTTTAATATTTAACCCAATGAAGGCGATGACTCCACTAAGACGCAAGAGTGAAAAATCAAAGAGGACAATTATAGACTAAGTTTTAAGGCAAAGATGACGATTAAAATAGCTTTTAAATTTTTGGATATCGTAGTTGGCAAGAAAGCAGGAATCTGGAAGATAGTTCCATAAAGAAGTGCAAGTGAAGAAACTATTATCATAAAACATACGGTTATATCTGGCAATTTCAACAATGAAATTACGAGACCTAGCTGCCAATCTGGTACTGCACTAACATCTGTGAAGTTTGGATGCCGAAAAAGAAAAACTCATAAGAAAAATTACAATCAAAATATTTATAGAAATCTCCCAGCGATTCTACGTCATGGCAACGTGTAAAAGTGACTGATGTTGAGATGCCATGTCAAGACTAATAACATTGCACATTCCTCTTTGGATTTTGCTAAGAATACCCGGATACATAGCAAAAGATCCAGACCAAGTGTGGCAACAATATTTAATGTCCGGAAGGAGGGTAAACGTATAAATATTCAAGATACGTTTCTGACGACAAAGATTGTATAGCACGACATAAGTGAACCAATTACCCTCGCAGCAGATCTATCATTTGATTCAGTGTAAGCGTTCTACTTCCTGTCAGTGAAAAACGTGCAACTGGGAAGGCGCTGGAGATTAGCATCAGCCATACTGATGGAAGGCAATATAGATTCTTTAAAATGGCTAAAGGTGTAAGCCGGTTGGACTTCCGGACCTTTAGTAATATAGAGAGATCGCCTATAATTCAGTGCGTCATACGTATAGCATTGTGCCAAGTTAAGCTATGCCTAGCGTGTACCTGTGAATTTAGAATGTTCTTGATAAAGGCTTCTTGCTTGTGCTCTTATTATTATTATTATTATTATTATTATTATTCCTTTGATATCTGATGTATAATCATTTCTTTCCGGGTCACAACCAGAGACCTAAGGTCAGAAATGGCATTATGACATTTTCCATTGAGCATTTTTGAGAATAAAATAAAAGACCCCAAGAGCACATACATCTTACATAGATAAAGCCCTTCTTACGATGTGGGTTGTACTTGTGAGTACAATTTTTTGCATTTTTTAAGGCATGGGTTGCCAGAAATATTTTTCAATGAGTCTATGAGAAACTTTTACAATCAATTCGAGGGCCCCAACTACAACTGGAATTGTGGTTGTCCTCATGTGGCACTTTTCGAGTTCAAGGTCCTTGTATTTTGATAGTTTTTTTAAGATCTTCAAAGATATATGACAGCCTGCGGGGACTGCTATGTCGATAAGAAGACACATTCTGTTCTTGTGGTCTCTGATCACGATGTCTGGGCGATTAGATTTGATTGTTCTGTCTGTGTGTATTGTAAAGTTTTTACAGATCCTATCTCTTTAGCCGGGTGTGGGTGGTGTTCATACCAATTTCTTGCAGATTATTATTATTATTATTATTATTATTATTATTATTATTATATTCTTTTGCTTTCTGTTTAGTGCATTGCATTATCGGCCCATTACCAACAGTCTGGGGTAAAGCAACGTCGTAAATATATGCACTCTGTTTGCACGCATTCTGATGTCAAGTGATGCTTAATATATACAGTGTTTATATTTGTCTTTACATTGATGATACTCTCCTGAGGGTGCAACTTTTTGCATGTCTTGTACAAAAGGGGTTACCAGATATGTACAAAAGGGGTTACCAGATATGCTAGCAATCTACCTTTTTATCTTATCTGAGATTCTAGTTATTATTGGCTTGTCACTAGTTCTAAGATGCCACATTTTTTTTCAATTCCAGTTTTTAAATTCTTATATTTAGTTTCGTCACATTGTTTATATATATATATATATATATATATATATATATATATATATATATATATATATATATATATATATATACGCGCGCACACACACACACATACATACACACACACATATATATATATTATCAGATGGCACTGAGATATTAATGAGAAGTTGGGTACTCCAACGTGGTGTAATGTTTGGCAATCCTGCCTCGATAGGTCAATCCCGACTGAGTAGTGAGTTCGATCCTCACTGGATGCTTCACGCTTCTGGCCTTGTGCCACATCTAAGCAACGCTTAGAAACTCATTTTGAACACTTCGACCTGGCGTAATTGTTAAGCAAGCGTGTCTCCTTAGATCAATTACGACTGAGTAGTGAGTTCGATCCTCACTGGGTTCTTCACACATTCACCCTTGTGCCACACCTAAGCTATACTTAGAAAAAAAAATTGAGCACTTCGACGTGGTGTAATAGTTAACGAGCTGGTCTCGGTTACTAGATCAATTATGATCCGCACTAGGTACTCCATACTTTTAGCCTTGTGACGCATCTAAGCTTTGCTCAGAAAATCACCATACATTTTGCCATTTTTCTTCGTAGTCTTTGACTATTAACTATAAGGGCCTGAAGGCGTAGTGTAATAGCCAAAGATGCTTTGCAAATCTAAGCAAAGTACTAAGAAATTGAAAAAAAGGGTGCTATACTGTCACATAATATCGGTTCTCCTATATGGCAATGAATACCGATGAAGAAAAGACTTGATACAACAGAAAAGTAACTCGACAGAAGCATGCTGAAAATACCATGGACTAAACATGTGAGCAAAGTGGAAGTTATAAGGGAAACGAAAATAAAAAGGACGTTTATACGCTTGTAATCGGAAAGAGATAGTTGAAATTTATTGAACGGATAATGAGGACTTGGCGAATTTGACACTCATATGATATATTGGTGTGAAGTTGGTAGGTCGGCACAACGCATATTTCAGAAATGGAAGCTTCTATTTATTTGCGTGTAGCACCAACGCATGCGCCTTTAAGCCTCGTCGCTTCCTTCCTGTTTGCAAGTCGAAGCTCTACATATCGAAGAAGTTTGAACGAAATTTGTGAAGTCCTGGGTATGACGATAAACTACATCCGGCAGCAAGTATCAGGAGATTGGAGGTTTTCAGGAACCTGGAACTACCTTTTAATAGCTGTTGTTCCCTGATCCACCCTGACCCGGGGTGGTAGCACCTGTTAAGTTCTCAGCTATGGGAAAATAGAGAACACCCCCCCCCAAAAAAAAACACTATGAAAGTATAAAAATAGATTTTAACAGTAAAAGTAACAGCAATACATTTTCTGTAGTCAAAGACATTTCGTACAAAATATATTTAGTTGAAGCAATAAAATTGTTCAAATTATTTAGATTTCGGTATTAAATGACACGTAGGGGTTGATATGCCGCTAAACAAAATTAACAACCAACAAAATTTGTGAAAAATCTGCAATTTTAGCGTAGTAAGTAAAAAAAATTACTTTTTGTGCTATTTTTTTTTTTTTTTTGCCAAGTGAAATGCATTTGCAAATATATTTATACCCTTGTAATATGATAGACTACTATCATTTTCCTTTGAACGAATCCATTTGCCAAAGTTCTGCGAACAATGTGGTTCTAGCACCAAGCTTTTTTAAAATTTACTTAGGTGGTGGGGTAGGTTGATACAAAAAGACGAAAAGCGATAATCTCACTGGCACACCAGTGAAGAATCTTCTGCCAACCACTGGCAAGAATATTTCAGGTGGGGGAAGAAAGAGACAAAAGAACGGGAAGAACAAAGGGAGAGGGATGGGGAAGTGGGAGAAAGCACCTGTCAGCAAAGAAAGGAAAGAATCAAAGGAATTAAAACCAGCGGTTGTATCCTCAAATAGTGAATCTGTCGCAGATGAGTCGGACTGCATTTGCTTTTGTGGTGCGAATGAAAACTTTCGGTTGTGGGCAGGAGTGTATCCAGTGTCGTGGAAACTGGGCTCCTGAGGAATGCACTGGCTTTGGTGTGATAAACTTTGTTTTTATCTGTCAGTGTGCGGGGAAGAAAAGAGTAATAAATGTCGTGATACCTGTTCTCCTGTATGGCAGGGAGTGCTGGAGAATCTCCTCAAAGATAAAGAAGCGACTCGAAGCAACAGAAACGTGTTTCTACAGAAGGATGATAAGTAAACCAGGGACCGAAGCAAGTTTTAGAGAAAATCGAAACAAAAAGGAAACATATACTGAACATCAGGAAGAGACAGTTTATGGGCACATAATGAGGAAAGAGGGCTTGGAAAATCTAATACTCACAGGACAGATTGAAGATAAGTAGCACAGAGGAAGAAAAAAAACAACCTAATTATTGAGCTTGAGCAAATGAATAGTGGAACAGGGTTTAAGACAAATAGCAAAAAGACAAAATTTATTAAGAGCTACAAAGGACGTTGTGGAGAGTCATGGCTCCTACATTTTGAAGAGACACAGCACATAAAGAAGATTATAAGAAAGTGCAATAGAAATGTAAAAATATGAGAGCAAGAGGGAGAAATTTGTTTTGTTTTGTTTTACAGCATATCATTCTCAAAGGGATATTTAATGCCAAGATTTTTATTGCTGGTAATTTTTTTTTTTTTCAAAAATATATTACTGGTAATAATTTTTCTTTAAAAATTTATTGCTGATAATAATTTCTTACAAAGTATTCCGGTATTAAAACCTATTTTTACACTTTCATAGTATTTGACTCCAGTTTGAGGGTTAACTATTTACCCATAGCTGAGACCATAACAGGTGCTACCACCCCGGTTCAGGGTAGACCAGGGAACATCAGCAATTAAGAGGTGGTTCCACGCTCCTCAAAACCTGATCATAGGCCTTGCTGTTGAATGTAGTTTATCGTCCTACCCAGCACACGGATGTAGTTTATCGTTTTACCCGGGACAACAAGAGAGTCAGAGAGAAAGAGCGAATAACATACTTAAATGCATGACGGAATAGAGTCTCCGAGAAATAACAGAAAGACAAAATTTATTAAAAGCTAAAAGGGACCGGAAGTTGTGGAAAGCCATTATCAGTTACATCCTGAGAGGACATTGTACATAAAGAAGAATGTGTCAGGATGCGTATAAGTAAAATTCTGATTAGCCATATATTTACTCATTGGTGTATGTTCCTGGGTTTAATATATTTTGTTTTAACTTTAATTAATTTGGAGGCAGGTCGACTAACGGATTGAGAAATCGGAGAGCCGAGTTCGAATTCCAGTCAGATCCATTACATTTCCTTACGTGCTAATACCCTTGGGAAAGGTATGAATCCTCCTTTTCTCTCACCAGCTATGACAAACCGGGTTCTATAGTCTTGGATGGCAACTGGTCTACCGCAGAAAGAAATGGCAACCTACTGAGGGAAAAATATCTGCCTCGTCAGTCATGTATCAAAAGATACATGATCGCCTAAGCGTGTATCACCCATGGCACATAACTGATGACTATTAATTCATATATTCTCTTGGTTACTTTAAAAGTAGCATTTAAGCCAACTTTAGCGTTGCTAATTCTTTGCATCAATTTGTTTAGTCCTGCGTTAACAGGTCCCACTGGGTGTATCAATGTGCCCCACGAGATGTTGATGCATTGGATATACTGTCATAATAGTACAATATCAGGGACCTACTACATTCTGTGTATTTCAAAATACATTCAGCAAATGTCCAGCATACTAGAGTATGCGTTTGCCAAGATTTGTTTAGCTTCAAGTAGGAGAAAATTGCATCAACGTACCCCGCTTCTGCCGACTGAATGTTGAAATTTGGTGGTGGCAATATCATAGTTTGGGGATTTTTTTCTGCTAATGGTTCAGGTAATTTAGAGATAATAGATGGTAGAGTGAATTCAAAAATATACCAAGATGTTTCGAACTCTAAATTGTTGGGGTCAGCAGTAAAGCTTGGACTCCCAAATGAATGTGTTTTTCAGCATGAAAATAACATTAAACCTATGGCCAAATATACGAAAAAAATGGCTTATTGAAAACAATACCAGTAAACTCGAATGACCATGACAGTCATCAGATTTGAATGCAATAGAGAATTTGTGGCCTTTATTAAAAATTCAAGTTAATAAAATACATCTGAAAAAAAACATCCTGGACCTAAAGCTAATATACACAGAAGAACGGAGTAAAATAACAACGGAAACTTGCAAATCATTGATTAAAAGCACCAGAAAGAGATTGGTTTTTGTTGAATTGAGTAAGGAATATACTACAAAGTATTAGATAGGTATTATAATTTTGTACGAATACATTTTCGCCACCATTTTTTTTAATTACATATAATTTCATTAATATAACAAATTTTTTGATTTTTTTTTCTTTTTACCTACTGTAGCAATATGCCATGGTATACAAATATTGTATGAATTATAAAATTATTTTATAAAATGTTAAATCAAAAAATTCATGGTGTACGAATATTTGTTTCCCCACAGTATATATATATATATATATATATATATATATATATTTCCTTGCCAATTCAAGAAGGAAACTC
>CAHIKZ030005305.1:3097500-3117500 GCA_903632075.3 Acanthosepion pharaonis
GGAAATGAGTAGCAGTTTGAAAAAAAAAGATGATTTACATTCTCCAAGGAGACCTGCTTTTAACTAATAAAACAAATTTTGTTATTAAAATTTAATTTCTCAAAATTTCATGAAATTAAGGAAGTGGGGACGGGTAAAATATGTATAAAAAAAAAGAATGATTTTTTACCAAGATTCTTTTTTTAATTTTTTTTAAATAATTTCATTCATTTTTGAATAAGTCCTGAAAGTTTTATTAAAATCAGACAATAATTTGATTTCTGCAAGAATTTCCAAATTTGTCTATTTAGTATATACCGATGATACCAGAGTAGATTTTCGAACCGTTACCAGAATAAAGATGTAATACTCTACATCCAGAAGCAGCCTGAAGAGGGAAAAACTTCGTCTGGAGAAGCAATGCGCACCTTTGACCCGAGTGATGACCTCTTAGCCGAGGGAGATCCGTAGGTCACTCGATGTCAGTGTCAACAACAGCAAAAGTTGCATACCAAAAACTAAAGTATGATGAAACATCAACATCCCATGAGAAACAAAGAAAACAGCGCTGAACTGTCATGCAATTATCCTATGTGTTGTGGTAGGATCCACCTAATTTGCATAGTGGAGTACCGATCATATAAATATGGTTGGTACCGGGAAGAGAGGGGGAGGAATCAAGAGATTCAATCCAGAGACTCTACCCGACTGCGACTAAGTCAACACATTCTCTAGGAACGGTCTTCCCAAGAATATACAAAAGACTATATGTAAATATTGTGTACACTTCCTTGTTTCAATACATTTTGTTCTAAGTACATTTTATGTTGTATTATTATTCAATGCATTAGTCAAGTTTCAACACCATGGCAATGAAAGCTTATCAGTTACTGCGCATTTGAGGCATGTGTTTCAAAAGATGGATGCTAGAAATATTATGGACGGAACATGCGACCAACGAGGAAGTCTTATGGAAAACGGCATCGAAAAGGAGACATGCTTAAACATTAGAAAGTATTGGAATTTCTGGGACGCAAAATGAGAAAAGAAGGTTTGAAGAATTTAACATTCACAAGGGATGCTAATGACATGAGGAGAAACAACCAATACCCTATCTAACGAGGTTTCATAAATAGATATCAGAACCTAGAGTGGTTAAGATCGTAAAGGGACAAACTTTGCTAAGAGCTACAAAGGACAGAAAACTCTGACGAGTCAAGCTCACCCACAAGTCCACCTAAGGTACATAAAAGATGAAGAAGCTGTTAAATAGATTCAAAATACCAATTTCCAAACCGAAGATCTTATATATGTTGGGTTTTATTGGTTTCATCGTAAGAGATTGAAGAATTTGAAGCCATTTTTATTTGACAATCAATAAACTTAGTATTTACGAGAATGTGATGTATGCGAGAAACAAATAATTCTTCAAAGATCTCATTAAAATCGTGGCTTTGAATAGATGAGCAGATAGTGTAATGGTTGGAGACTGGGAAAGTGAAATCAGAGAATTCCGTTACGCATTCACTTCTGCGCAATAACCACTAGGCAAGATATGAATCCAGCTAGGGTTTAAATAACAATGTCGGTTTGAATCATTTCTTTGAGCTGGTAACCAACATAAAAGAAATAAAACTCTACATCCAGAACCAGCCTGAAGAGGGACAAACTTCGTCTGGATATCTTGCCCTAGATGCGCCACTGTGTTGCTACGGCCCTAGTGCATGCGGTTACCCTTACGATTCTAATGGCGTACAGGGCTCGTGGCATGACGATTGGCTTTGTGCCAGATTAAAATATGCATAATTAATATTTTCTGTATCGTTACATCAAAGCTACGGTTAACGAGCGTGTCTCATAGACATCTGTGAGTGCGCTGGGATCAGTATAAAGATCAGAAGGAAACTAAATATTTTAATGGCAACTGCTCTGACGAGCTATTTTCACTGGTGCCCCGACTTCACGAATTTAAGCGTGCTACTAGGATATCAACAAAATCCAAAGACGGATATGCAATGTGATCGGACCTGACGTGGGGTCTCGACTCCTGTCACTTTCTCACCGATGTAATATGGTTTCCGTCTGTCTTTTTTATAAATATATTTCATGGCAACTGCTCTGAGGAGCTATTTTCATTGGTGCTCCGACTGAATGAATTTAAGCTTGCTACTAGATTGGAGGATATCAACAAAATCCAAAGACGGATATGCAATGTGATCGGTCCTGACGTGGGGTCTCGACTCCTGACACTTTCTCACCGATGTAATATGGTTTCCGTCTGTCTTTTTTATAAATATATTTCATGGCAACTGCTCTGAGGAGCTATTTTCACTGGTGCCTCGACTGCTTGAATTTAAGCGTGCTACTTGGTTGGTACCTCGGTCCCAGCCTTTTACATTCGAAACAGTTAAATGGAACCGCCTCCCCTACTCCAACAACTTCTTCTCTCGTACTTCCTGACAGTGTAACTCCCTTCCTCTTACTTGATTCCCTGATAACTATAATCTTCAAAAATTTAAATGCAGTGTCAATCGGCATCTTCTGCTGCCTTGATCCCTGTTCTTCTTTTTATCCTTTCCTCAACCCTCCTTTACACAGGCTTTTCCTTTATTTACACTCTTTGTAGTCCCTTGCGTACTAGTAGCATTCCCGCCTTGCTTGGGATGAAATGGTTAAAAAAAAAAAAATTAAGCAATATCCTTACATTTCTTAAGTGCCCTTCTAATCTTCATAGATATACTTAAAAAAAAAAAATCTCAGAATATATCAGCAGAGAAAGATATTTTTTCTGGTTGTATCTATTGTAATGATTCAAACGTATCGATCGGATTTGGATTAGCACTCTTTCAGCCACCAGGGCAGTGATCTATCTTCAGTTTTTTACTTTCGGTTTTATCTTATTTCTCGTCACCGTTATCCGTTTTCTAATCTGTTTTGGTGAGGCTGCATTCGCATGCTTGAGAAAAAGGCTGTTCTCAGATGTTCGCAATGTATATTTTTCTCACTGAAAATAAATGACGAAAAAAAAAACACTATTTAATATTATCTGGGAGTGACGCTGCTTTTCGGATTAAACTTTTGTCATCTGACATTTCAGATTCATCATGATTTTCGTGTGGGATTCTTGTTGAAGATGTAGGAAAAGAAAGAAAAAGATTAAAATCCACGGTTCATAGCTGACCCTGTGAAAAGTTACATTTTAGAGCGAGTCAGGGGTGAAACTTCAACAGCATGCTCCACCCCATTTCTTAACAAAGACCCTAATATTTTCTAGAATTACAAATGGTCGTCGTGCCAATATTTTGTGATCTCAACAAGTATGAAAAGGGCGAATCCAAAGGCTCGGCTGGTAATGACCGCCACGCGCTTGACTTATTTCCTAAAGACCTCAGTAAGGATCAAACTCACTCTACTAGTCTCGGTACGAGCTTTTCATACTGGTTTGTGCTGAGACGCACACATTGAACTTAGTTCAGTCTGGTGCTAACTTCTTAGTGGACACCCAGTGAGGATCACACTCACCGACGTCGAGAATTGGCCAGTGAAGCTTCCTTGTTAGCTATAACGTTACGACTGGATCTCTTTGATATTCATAAAGAGTAGCTCAATACTGAAAAAAAAAACGTGTGTAGTGATTAAGTTACGTATATCTATCTATCTATCTATCTATCTATCTATCTCTCTCTCTCTCTCTATATATATATATATATATTTATATATATATATATATATATATATATATATATATATATAGATAGATAGATAGATAGATAGATAATATACACATGTGCAAAATATATAAATATATATATATAGATGCATACACACATATATATATTTTTTGAATAAAAAATTCCAAGAGGATAGAATCCAGGTAGAACTCAATGTCCAGGACAGAGTAAGGATATAATAAAAAGGTTTACACAATAATATTCCATGGTCATAATTTATTCCATTGGAATCGTAAATACGATCCAATTCATCAGACCTACAAATTCAAAAAGAAAACAGAAAAAACAACTCCGTAAATAAAAATAGAATTTAGAGAGAGTGTAAGTATGAGAGGGTGGGACGAATTACACAGCGGCCCTTACAGTAAATGCCCTTCAGTTTTAGTTTCCCCCGCCCCATCTCTCTTCCCCACCCGTTTTTCTTTTCTTTTCCTCTACCTCCCTCTTCTTCTGATCTTTAAGATTAGATCGTCTATTGTGTGTGTATGTCACCACAAAATGTATCCTTTCCGGTTACATCTTTAATGTATTAGACATCTGACAACATTCATATTTCTCTCACTTAAACCGTCTTCAACTCACCTCTCTAAAACTCCTCCCTGTTAAGTTTTTATCTCCCACCTTCTCTCGTCTGTTACCCCTCTCTTTAGCTCTATCATTCGTCCCACACTCTCATACTTATACTCTAAATTCTATTTTTTTAATCTATTATTAGTTATATTCAAAGTTTCTTTATAACATTTAGTATGAATTTTAATTCTTTATATTTTCTTATTTATTAATTGCAAAGTAACGTAATTTCAATTTTATTGTAAATGCGTTCCCAGTTATAACGTTATTTTGTTTCGTTTTTACTGATAGTCAGTTTGTTCTTTTGTTATCGTTCAATTTTTTAAGCAACAACAACAATAATAATAATAAAATTTTCTCTTATGCTTTTGTTATAGAGGGAACGAAAAAATTGTCTTGCTCCGTATGAGAACGAATCCCTCGTTGCCAATGTGTTGTAGAGTGGTTTCACAGTGGAGGCTTGTATTTCACTAAGTCGGTCCTAAAAGAGGTTCGACGTAGAAAACGTTAGGAACTTGTTATAATATTTAATGACGCAGCAATCTAGTTGTGGTGGCTGAAACTTTAATGTCCGACATCGACTGACTCACGAACTCACTCCGCTCACTGGCGACTGCTACTACTACTACTGATAGGTGGGAGAGTCTATTAACAATAGAATAGGTGTGTTTCAGTATAACAACTTTATAATATATATATATATATATATATATATATATATATATATATATATATATATATATATAAACAACATTTATAATAATAATTATAAAATAATCTACAAATAATCTTATATTTCTTTATTTTATTTTATTAATATTATTTAAAATGTATATGTAGCATTATATCGACACATTTAATTTCGAACAGTTTCCTCTGACATCACCCCCTAAAAACAGAACTTTTTGTGTGTTTAGGGCGCATTGGTTAGAAGTAGTATCTTTGTTGCTCATCTACTGTACCTTATTTTTAAGGGTAACACTGGTCTTCACCCATCCTCTAAATCTCTCACGTATATATATATATATATATATATATATATATATAATGTCCTGGGCATGACGATAAACTACATCCGGCAGCAAGTCTTCTCATCTATTGGAGGATTTGATGAGCGTGGAACCACTTTTTAATTGCTGTTGTTCCCAAGTCCGCCGTGACCTGGGGTGGTAGCACCTGTTAGGGTCCTAACTATGTGCAAATAGTGTCTACCAGGGCTGACCAAGCTCTTTAGTGTTATAGAACACGATTGGTCTAGGAGATGGAAAACTCTTACACGAAAAGCCTTGGGTATATTGTCTGCTTCGTCTGTCGCATTTATTTGCACCGACTGAGTGTATCAATAATTCCGAAAAGTGTGGATTGTTTTGCACAAGCTTTCACCACTTTAATCAAATCACTTGTGGGGGTTTTCTGGCGGTTTACCTTGATTCGTTCTTATTCACACAGTTCACCTGCAAGGTCCGCTGGCGAAAGACTGAAGGCGACGGGGTCAGGTAAAGGATATTACTGGAAGGCTCTAGCTGGAGCTCTACACAGTGGCATATCGATGGGTGATGGCCGTTCTTTCACAAACCCATGAGCAATTGTGATGCCCGTGTCCTCCATCGGTGACAAATCAGCCATGTTTAGGATTTGCACTGCTTTCCCTATTATGGGGAGGGGGCAATAAAAGGAGCCCTAAACATTGCTTGCTCACACAGGGACTTGGCAGCCCGATGCAGCTGTCTGGTTATCCAATAAAGCAATCGAAACAGCAAGGAATATCAGAATAAATATGAGAAGAATTTCCATTTTGGATCTTGGAATGTTCACACTCTTCAGGGCAATGATTCTGCACCAGAGCGTAAAACAGCTCTTTTTTCTCTCGAGTTAAAGAAATATAACATCGATATAGCGGCCATTAGTGAAACACGTCTGGCTGGTAATTCTCAGCTTAGGGAAGAAAAAGGTAGATACGTGTTTTTATGGGCTGGCAAGACTGAGAAAGAGCCACGCCATTCTGGTGTTGGCTTTGTCATCAAGTCAGACCTTGCTAGTTTCACTGCCTTCCTTACCTAAAGGTGTATCTGATCACATAATGGCATTAACCTTCAACCTGGAGTTACGTGTGACGATGGTTAGCTGCTACGCGCCAACCTTAGGTAGTTCAGATGTAGAAAAAGATGATTTTTATAATCTCCTTCGGGATGTCATCTTCAAAGTCCAACATAAGGATAAATTAGTCCTTACAGGTGATTTCAATGCTTGTGTTAGCAGTGATTATCATTCTTGGAAGGGTGTTTTAGGTCCCAATGGTATTGGTCATGTGAATTCTAATGGATTACGCCTTCTCACTATCTGCAAGGAATTTGACCTTAGTATCACTAATACCTTTTACCAGCAACCCAGCTGTCGTAAGACCACGTGGATGAATCCTCGTTCGAAAGACTGGCATCTGATCGACTACGTCATCATCAAAAGACGGGATATAAAATAGTTTAAGATAACGTGTTCATTGCACACAACATGCTATTTGTCAGATCATGCTCCAATTCGGAGTAAATCTACACTGCATCTGCAAAAGGGAAGGATTATAAAATCTACAGTGCCCAAACGCATTAATGTACTGCCTCTTAAATCGACTGAAACGAAAATTGAGCTCTCTGACAAACTTGATGCTGCACTTGATTCTGTAAACATTACCAATGATATCGAATCATCTTGGAAGGCTCTGCATGATGCAACACATTCTACATCCTTGGAGGTTCTCGGCCTGCCTCATCGTAAACATCAAGACTGGTTTGATGACAATAATGCAGAAGTTCAGCAGCTTATAGATCAATTGCGCTCTTCTCATAAAGCATGGAGTGAGGATAAGAACTCGTCTGATAAGAAGATTGCTTACAAGAAGTGCAAAAGTCAGGGTCAATGAGCTCTCAGAGCCATGAAAGAGCGTTGGTGGCCTGAAAAGGCCACTGAACTCCAAGAAGCTTCAGATATAAAAGATCTAAAGGCTTTCTACGCTGGTTTCAAGAGCATTTTCGTTCCTCAGAAAAGTGGTGTTGCTCCAATCTCCACAGCAAACTCTCTTGACGGATAAGTCAGACATCTTAAATCGCTGGAAAGAGCATTTCGAGACTGTGTTAAACACCACTTCGGTTACTGATGGGGAAGCCATCACATCAATTGAGCAAAATCCTGAAATTCCGGAGTTGTCTTTTGAACCTACTTATCAAGTGGTAATTGACTCCATCAAGCAAATCTCATCTGGAAAATCACCTACTCCTAAGGATCCTATTCCATCCGAAGTGTATAAGCATGGTGGCCAAAAGTTGGTAAAAAAGTTACATCTCCTTTTTGTGGAGATATGCAAGGCAGGCTGTGTCCCACAGGATTATAAAGACGCAAGCAACTCTACAAAGACAAGGGTTCCAGGTATGTCTGTGATAATCATTGGGGGGTATCACTACTTTCAATTGCAGGCAAAATCCTAGCGAGACTGATTCTAAACAGAATCATTACACACCTTGTTGACGACATCTATCCTGAATCGCAGTATGGTTTTCGGTCGGGTCGTGGCACCATTGACATGATATTTTCTCTTCGTCAAGTTGCAGAGAAGGTTCGCGAGAAAAATCAGGAGTTGTACATGGTGTTTGTGGACTTTACGAAGGCTTTTGACACTGTGAATCGAGAGGCTCTCTGGCAAGTCTTGAGGAAACTCGGCATCCCTGAAAACATGCTAAAGGTCATCATCTCCTTTCATGAAGGAATGAAAGCTAATATCGTGTCTGATGGTATGATGTCAGAACCCTTTAATGTCACAAATGGCACCAAGCAAGGTTGTGTCATTGCCCCTGTCCTTTTTGCCCTTTTCTTCTCGGTGATGCTGAAATATGCATTTGCAGACACAGAGAGTGGCGTCAAGTTTCAGTTTCGAACAACTGGTGGTCTTTTCAATCATCAGCGCTTCAAAGCCAAGACCCTTCGTACGCAAATTATTCGTAATTTGTTGTTTGCTGCTGATGCTACTCTTGTAGCGACATCCTTTGAGGAGGCCCAACATCTAATAAATCGTTTCTTTGCTGCATGCAAAGCCTTTGGTCTTATACTTAGCACAAAGAAAACTGAAGTATTGCACCAACCTTGTCCTACTCCGAAGCAATTGCGTGGTGAGAAACAAAAACCACCCGTATACAAATTTCCAGAGAGACCATTGAAAGTAGAAGACAAAGCCATGAACTATGTAAAGTCTTTCACCTCTCTTGGTAGCAAAGTCAACTAAAGTGGAACTTTAGATAATGAAATCATGGATCGGATTGCTAAGGCTACCAGTGCTTTCGGTAAACTTCGCCATCGCTTGTGGAATGAGCGGGATATTCGACAGGATACGAAAATTCGGGTTTACAGAGCTGTTTTCCTTGCCATCCTTTTGTATTGCTCAGAGTCATGGGATCCATACAGGTACCATATACGCCAGCTATATGTTTTCCATAAAAGCTGTCTGCGTGCAATCTATGGAGTTAACCTTCAACATAGGATATCAAACGTAGACCTGTTTAACAGGTGTAATATTGGAGGAATCGAGACTTTTCTCATACAGTCTCAGTTACGCTGGACTGGTCATGTCTTGTGAATGTCTGATGACAGGATACCCAAGATCCTAATGTACAGCCAGTTAGATCAGGGCTACAGGAATGTAGGACGCCCATGGCTAAGATACAAAGAGAAGGTGAAAAGCAACTTGTCAGCTGTCAATATACTACATAACACACTTCAGCGTTTAGCCTTGGAGCGGTTAGAATGGAGATCAACGTATTTTAGTGGACTCAGCAGTTTTCAATCTGCCTGTCTGAATCATCTTCAAAAAGCGAGAGCAAGAAGTAAAAGGTCAGCCAATCTAACAGTGATCTCATCTCACAATCCTCACTCTTTCTCCATATGTGGCCTCCTTTGTAAATCCCTAGTGAGTCTTAAATGCCACTTAAGATTATTGCACAAAATTTCATAACTGAATCAACTAAGCTGTCAGATCCTCATACGTCGAAACTGACAGGAGAGTCCATTATATATATATATATATATATATATATATATATATATATATATATCATTATATACCCGAATGCAATGAGAATGAAAATAATATATAAATTCTAACGTTCAAACATATTTTTAAAAAAAGGGATCAATGCCGAGAGTATAGCCATAATTATTTATTATATTTTTTTCTGATAGATAAAAACAATTAACTCACTACAAAAATGCAACTTCGTTTCAGTGCATTTAATTGCACTTCGACAGGTGAGAACCAAAATATTTTAAGAATCATAATCTAACATAGATTAGTGGAGAGGTATATAAGAGGGTAGAAAGTATAGCAAAGGATGTGAGTTATAATTTTAGATGTTTATAGTTATGGATTTAAAAGTTTAGCAAGTTTGTAATGTTAGATCTTTAATATGCCTACAAAAACAGTGGTTTCATATCTTTGATTTAATAATTGGGTGTTGTTCAAAAGTTCAATTATATATATTTTTATCCTTCAAAAATAAAAAAACAAGGTTCGTTCAAATATATATATATATATATATATATATATATATATATATATATATATAGAGAGAGAGAGAGAGAGAGAGAGAGGGAGAGAGAGAGGTTAAAATCTTTTAAAAAATCTTTCTGTATAAAAATATGAATTCAGCTGATGAATAAAAATGCCAATTTTTTATCATTGAAAACGACGACTCACTGAATAATGGAAGTATACGTATGTTAGCGGGCATCCTCACCCCACCTGAACTTAACCTGACTTTGTAAGTAACATGTATTGGATTCAAAATCTGTGTATGGAAATTAAAACCCAACCACCCAAAATTAAAATAGATTTTCCTTAACCTTAACAACACGTAACAATATTGTCTGCGCTCATAAATTAATTAAATTTCTTTGAAAGTTTATTCCTAACATCGCTTGACAATGGAACGAGACTATCGATTTTAAGTTTAATTTTCATAATTAAATTTATAAATTTAGTTCCAGTTTTCAGACAAGGAAGTTTTCTGTGTCGCGACAGAATCATATTTTTAAAAAGAAAATAATAATTATATATATATATATATATATATATTATTTCAAACGTTATTATAATGGATACTCGTATTCGAAATAGACACCCCATTTTTATTTGGAACAGTGTGTATTACGCCTATCGTCTTGCGCATTCAGGAAATCCCACCAAAAATATCTGCTCTCTTGCACGAATAGAAATTCATATAATAACGTTTGAAGTAATAAAAATGTCAGATTAAAAATAAAACCATTAATTCTTCATATATATATATATATATATATATATATATATATATATATATATATATATATATAATGTGTGTCTGTGATATATATATATATATATATATATATATATATATATATAGGTATCCTCAAAGTCTTCAGGCTATTTAAAAAGGTATTAAAACTTAGAAGAGGTGGCAAAGTAAATTTTTGTTGCTTATTAATGTTCTTAGTAAAGTACTTTTTTATGATATTAAAAGTTTTATTTGTGTTATGTTTTTATGTTTCAGACCGCAGTTAAAGAATTACCAGGAGTTACCCCTAAAATTGGTTGACAATGACTATTCCACAATAAAAGGCATATCACGTGTCTTGGTTTATCGAAACAAAGTCGCATATTCAAACACGAAGAAATTACACAGCTAAATACAGAAAGCAGGCACCGACACATCAGTCGATTCTAATGACTTTGTAGACACTCCGTATATATATATATATATATATATATATATATATATATATATATATATATATATATAAATATGCACATATATAAACATATACCTAAATATATATATACACAACTTATATATATATTTATATATATATGCACACATCCACACATTTTTTATTTCGCGCATGCGTATTTTTTGTTTTTGATTTTGTCGACTGCACAGTATAATTGGGTCAGTTGGGCACTGTGATCAAAAGACCAACATGACGCTATTCACTCCGCCAGAAATTTGGAAACAGCCTCCTATACTGCTTGGCATTCGCACCGGATGTTCCAATAAGAATATTTCAGTTTTTTTTATAGACGCAGAGTATTCGCAAAGAGTTGGAGGAGTCTAATGATGATTACGATGTTGATTGGAGAGACCACTACTGATGGCGACGTTCTACCTCCATACATCTTACCACAGGGCACGATGAGACTCAAGACGGAGGCCTACAATAAGTGCCTTGAGGAGGTAATGCTGCCCTGGGGTAAGAGGATGGCTACTGGAAGATTCTATATCTGGCAAGAGGACACTGTACCGTGCCACACAAGCGGGAGAATCCAGTTATTGCTGTCAGAACATTTCTGCGACTACATGGCACCTAACATCTGGCCATCTAACTCTCCAAACTGCAAACCCCTTGATTGTTATGTGTGGGACGCACTTGATTGAGAGACCAACAAAACTCCTTGTAACAACAAAAATGAACTGAAAGCAAGGATTATAGCAGCATTCACCAACTTAAACAAGGAGACCGTCCAGAAGAGTTGCAGGAGATTCCAAAGTTGTCTGGAAGCCGTGGTTGAAGCCAATGGCGATTTTGTTAAATAAATTTACTCTTTAGTATTTGAAGTTATTTTGTGAAGTTTTGGTAAATATATCTGTTATAATAAGATTACGCAAAAATTAAATTAACAATTTTCATTTTTGCGTAATTATGACGACAATTTATCAATCGCACCTTGTATATATGCATATATATATGTGTGTGTGTAAATATATATATATATATATATAAAGAAGCGTCAGTTTGTAAACAGTTGACTACTACTGCGACTAATGCAATAATCTTCGAGAAAACGAATCGAGTTCTCTCAGTCATTGGTGTATTTATCTTAAAATAAGTACGCTTAAATTCATCTTCATCTCTGCTCTGCGCGAACAGCTTAGTGGGTAGAATCTCCGACTGAGGCCTATTCAGCCGGGTTTCGATCCTAGTTAGACGCAAACGGACGTCTAATCACACTGATTAGCTGTGATACAGCGAAATAATCTGTCTTTGGATAATATATATATATATATATATATATATATATATATATATATATATATATACAAAAAAATATATATATGTATTTGGAAGCATGGTAATGGATAGCGGCTTCGAATTCCAATCGAGTTCATTACGTGCTATAACCGCTGGAAAGGTATGAATCCATCTCTTGTCCCACCAGCTTTGGGTAAAGTTCACTAACAAAGCCGTGGGTCAAAATATGTTTTTTCAGACACTTTTAAACGATGCTGCAGTATCTGAAGTTCAACGTTGGCGGGACGTTGACTCGGTAAATGGGAGGTTGCCCAAATTAGTGATGAGATTTTCATC
This sequence comes from Acanthosepion pharaonis, assembly GCA_903632075.3. Classification (NCBI taxonomy): domain Eukaryota; kingdom Metazoa; phylum Mollusca; class Cephalopoda; order Sepiida; family Sepiidae; genus Acanthosepion; species Acanthosepion pharaonis. The sequence goes on from CAHIKZ030005305.1 coordinate 3,110,163, forward strand.
GTAATTGTTCTGATGTGCTTTCTTCTTTGGTACCTAGACTTCATGAATGTAAACGCAGTACTAAATTGGCAATAATCTCTCATCATCTAAAAAGGACTTAATGAGACATTAACTTACTATCAATTCCTTGATTAATAAGATCCTTATATTCGAGTTGTTGTCAAATGGAAGACACATGCCAAGTACTTTCGACAATCTCAAATTGTCATCTTCAGGGCGCAATTTTCCCATTAGGCAAACACTAAGACGAAATATGTGTAAACCGAAAGATGCTTCTTTTTTTTTTTAAAGTGTGTTATTTATTGGCAGTTTAATTTCTGCGGTGAAAAGAAATGACCGGCTATCTGATGTCGCTTGTGAGGCCTTAAAAAGCATGAGGCAGAATTATGCTATTTATTGACAGTTGAATATATGTTTTACTCTACTAACTGGATTATACTAAATCCATTTCACTTTAACAGATAAGATAAATACATATAACAAAAAAAATATTCGTGGATTTATAACTTATAAAATTCAAACAAAATTCTCACTTGATCTATTTGAACAAGAACTCTAGCGGTGCGGCATCACACGCTCCAAAACGTGCGTGAGCGTGTGTGTGTGTGTGTGTGTGTGTGTGTGTGTGTGTGTGTGTGTGTGTGTGTGTGTGTGTGTGTGTGAGTGTGCGCGAAATGACAGGGTATTAGGTTCCATCTACTAGGGGTGGGAGCTGTTGTAGACGCCTGCTCAGACATAATTGTATTTGTTCAACAGCCACAGAGCCTACCTCTGATGTACACTACGAATATGCTGAGCAAACGTTAGTTACGGTTTCGGAGAGAGATGACCATAATCTGGTGTTATCAACAGTGTGAACAGGACTGAAAAGCACCGGCCACGCTACAACATTTTTTGTATTTCCTCAACCATACAACAGTTTATCAAAGACAAAGGTCTAAGTGATTAGTTCTCGTTCTAACGTAAGAACAGATGAGATTTAGAGTGTATGTTCTGCTCAGACCAAAAGAAAAACACAGTTTTTTCAAAATCACAGGTCCAAATGTTGAGTTCTCTGTGACGTCGTCCCCTGGTCGCAGCGCCAACTGTGATGTTCTATCCTGATCTACCACGGCACCAGTTGTGACGTCCCCAAACAGCACCAATTGTGACGTCCTCGCCGCGGCGCCAGCTGTTCTCTCCTCGCTACTCCGTTCGGGTGTCGCTGCTCCAAACGTGACGTCCGCCTGTCGCGTCAGTCGTGTTGTCTCGTCCTGTGACGACCAACTGGCTTGGTATCGGTCGCGGCACTCAAATGTGACGTTCTAACCTTTTGGTGATTCGGATGGGAATCTGGTTAGATTTGATATCAGCCTCGTCGTTCCCAACTCGCTTCCAACGCCTGGTTACCAAGGTAACTGCATTGATCCCCAGTCCGCCTACCCACGTTGTGAATTGATCTCAGGCAGACGAGATCAATCAGTGGTTGGGGCCGTAATGCAAACTGAGTTCAACGGGGGTGATACTACACAAATATGCATAAAAGAAAAAAAAAATGAAACCTCAAAAGTTCAAAGTATCAAAGAAAAAAGGTAACAAACTTTATGTCTAGTTGTTCGATACATAGGACTGCATCTATCTCCCGACCCGTTCTGTGGATTGTGACACGTCGTTTTCCGTTAGGCGAGTTTTAACGCTTCAAGTTGTTTGCTCTCTAAGAAATTTGGTTTTTCGGTGTGTCTTCGGACGAAAGTCGAAAAAACTTATTTCGGTGGTCTGGATCTAAGTCGCTCTTCAAAATAATTATTCTTCGGGTTGAAGAGGGTCCGGAATTTGCGTGAATCTTGGTCAGCTGAACTCAACTGGAACTGATTCTGGAAACTCAACTCCGCTGAAACTCGAACTCTCTGATTTCTGCCTGTTGGGGCTTCGCTTTTATTGACACCGACCAAAACCGGGGTGGGTCTGTCGGCGTCGGGGGGGGTTCCTCGATAATTCTAAATACATATCCACCTCTTTTATTTCTGGTTAGGGATTTTCCCTCTTTTCCATTTTTGGGAACCTTTCCTCCTCCCACCTTTCTCATCATACTTCTGAGGGCGTGAACTGCCCTCCCCACTTCCTCGTAGCAGCTTCTCATACCTATACTCTGGATGAGGCGTCGACAGCATTCTTCGTGCGTCACGTGATCACCACTCGGCCAATGAGGTCTTAGACGGGTATCTTTTCCTCCCATGTGTCATGTCTTGACCAATGATGGCGTGGGCGTGAACAATCCGCGGCTTTGTTTCAGGGAAAAAAAAAAATCTTGCTTAACTAAAAAAAATTATCTCTTCTCTTTCCCTTTTCTTCCTCTTTAATCGCCGTTATCATTTCTCCAGCCGCAAACGGACAATATAAACTCTTGTTCTACACGTGGATTTCGTCAGGTATTTTATCGCTAATTATTAAAATGGGTGGTCTTCTTAACACGGCCTCAAAAAAAAAATCATCTCCAAAATTTCAGTCAGTCTGTCGCCTCGAAGGAAAAATAAAAAACACTTCTGGGTCCCCATTCATTTTCTTTCGGTACATATTTCTGATAACATAATTTTATTATCGCAGGCCAAAGATGTTCTGTCGCAAAAAAATTCGGTCAGTGGACACTTCGTGTGTGTGGCTTTTAATTTTCCATATCTGTCCAAAAGCCCTGTAGTTACACCTGTTTTCGTCACTTATCAAAATAACGTTTTCAATTGAATTTTCTTTTGGCCAGTTTTCTTGATAACATAATTTTATTAAAACACATCTGATTCTTTCTTTCTGCCCTTTTCTTTTCGGTCATAATTTCCCTGTCATTGTAACTTCGTTTTTGTCATTTGATTAATTTCAATATATCATTATCTCTTAGTCCCTGTTTTTCGTCACTTATCAAATACGATTCGTCTTGCCTTTTTTCTTTGGCCTTCTTTTCTTTCTTTTCCTTTCTCTGCCTAGTAAATGGTGCCACAATCAAAATAATCTGATTCCAGTTTCTTTATTGCTTTTAATACATTATTTCCCTGTCATTTCATTCCTGGCGTTTGCCATTTGTTACTTATCAATATATTCATTGAATCCACAACGTGTGTGTGTTAAAACTTAAAAAGATATTCGTCTAATGTTTCAAGAACAAGATTCTTTTCTTTATTTTAAATTTTCTGCCTCATAAATGTTGCCAAAATCATCTCATTAAACATTCGATGAAAAACTTGTGACCTCCTCAGTTAAAGCACCACAGTTTATCAAAATCACAGATTTCACTGATAAGTTCTCGTTTTAACTGAAAAGCCATATTTTGTGTTGGATGGTCTGCTAAATTAAAGATTTATAGTTTATCAAAATCGAAAACATCCTTTTCTATTCAGAGCAATATCGTTCTGTTCTAATCCTATGAGAATAGATGAGATTAATTGTTTATCACCTCAACAAGATTAAAATATTTTATCAATCTCTTTCATGAAGTATTGAGTTAACGTAATATAAAACGAATCTTAAAGTCCACCTGTTCTTATGAAGAAATCGTTTTTTGTTTTTGTTTTTTTTCCTCGCTTTTCAGTGTGTTTCTTGAATACATTGATAGTGAAAAATTAAACGAGGAAAACAAAGAAACCTAATTCTTATTTTTCAGAATGGGAGGAAGACACGTCAGTAGTTAAAAAGAAAATTGCTTTTGTTTAGATAAAGTGTGAAATGAAATATTAAATAATAATGGATTAGAAATAATAATAATATAATATTTTGTAACAATAATAACATAATAATAATGAATAATTGTTGCTGTCTTTTCAATCCTACTGCTCCATTTCACACATTCCTTCGTAAAATATTCTCGATACAAACTCAGTAAGTTTAAATAAAGATTTAAACATTTATTTTTTTATTTATTGTTTTCAATTATAAGCGAAAACTTATTTCAATTAAAGCTTATTTCATCATTGGAAGAAACTTTAAAAAATTCCGCAAAAAAAAAAAAACGGTGTGGAAAAAAAGGTTTTTTTAATATATATTCTTAAATTGTTCAATGGAATTTACATTGATGGAAATGCAGGTTTAATATATTGGAATAAATATGATAATAAAATATTAACGTAATTTTTATTAACATTTTATAAAGATTTAGGTCATTTAATTTCATTAAAAATTCGAAAAGATTTTTTTATTATTAAAAAATGCAAACCATCTACGATTCCGTATTTATTATTTACCATTTTATAAATATCAAGCAAGTTTTTTAACATTTTTATAAAATGTAAGATGAACGATTAGAAATCATAAAAGCATTTTTGAAAAATTCCTATAATTAATGTGACTTTTCATTATCTACAAATTTAAATTTTAAATATTTGAAAGACATTTTCAAAAATTATTTCCTGTTTTTATTTTTTATAAATTGATGTTAAACATTATACTAATATCGTTAGTTGAATAATATTACAAAAATTCTAAATATAAATGATCGGCTATCAATAAAACAATCTAATAAATAAATAGTTTTAATAATTTTGGATTTAAATTCTCAAAAACTAAAAAATGTATATGGTCATTTTCATCTGTTTAACGTTTTATTCAAAATTTCTTCATCGATTTTTAAACCAACGTCAAAAGGAAGATTGTTAAAATAATCACAGTATGAAGGAGAAAACCTGTTCTTTTTGACACGTAGTTTTGGCGAAACAGTTAATGCTGCATTATTTCCAAAACACGTAGTGGTGAATCTGATTCGTTTTTTAAAGCCAGAAAACACTCGAAAATAATCAAGCAGTTTGTTTACAAAAAAAGAAATCTGTTTCACCTGTTGAAACATTACAAAATGTTACAGCGGTAAAGACAAAATTTTCATAACAGAACAACAAATACAATTTATTGAGAGTTTTGTATCCATCTCCCACAATTAAATAGATATTATATATATATACCTGGATAATTATTATATATCCCATACAATTCTCATAGAATGTTCACTGGCTAAAAAGAATTATTCTTCAAGGCGTTATTTATTACATTTTAAAAAAAAACCACAGTGGGTTAATAATAATATAAAATAAATTCAATATAGAAAATAATTAAATAAACATTATATATATTTATATATATCTATTTAAAAATATGTCCTCATGGTTATTTTATGGTAGACATCTGCTGCCGAAACAATTATATGATTTAATGTATAAAAAGTATTAAATATAGAAAAAAAGGGAGTCAACCGTTTTTTGTTCATATGTAACTGAATATTCATGTTCGAAAAAATTCTGCACATGCCATTATCATATATCGGATATTTTATTTGATAAATAAAAAAATTTGATCAAATAAAATCATATATTTTTTTACTTTTACAAGATTTGCAAAATTGTTAACTGAATGTCTGCAAAGTTATTTTTTAAATGAGTCATAGAAAAGTTTTATTTGCAAATAATCAATCATAAAAAACCAATCAATATTTAACTAATAATAACAAAAACGAATGATTAGAAGGTCAAATAATGAAGAAATTTTTCTCCCCAAAATTTTCAATTATTCTTAAATATAAAACTGAAATTTAAATTTACTAACGTTTTTTCTTTGTTCATTATAATATTTTTCTGTCACTAGTTTCGCCATTATTTGAATTCTAAATATATATATATATATATATATGCATAATTATTTTCTGTCAGGATGATCATGGTCTAAGGAAAGAAATCTAAAAGGCGTCAGATTAAAAAAAGTCCACCGGTTATCTGTAGATATTAAAATAGAAACTCCGTGGAAATTTTTAATAAATGTTTTAAAAAATGGAAAACGAGGTTTAAACCACAAAGATCACCGAGATGTGCAATAACATCTGCTACAAAATTATAATATCCTAACCAGCAGAAATAATAATAAACTGCAATGTATAGATGTGTTTCATTAAATATCATGTAACCTATACGGCACGGAATGCAATAACATAATATCTATCTTCTATCTATCTTTCTATCTTCTATCTATCTATCTATCTATCTATATGTTTGTGCGCAGGTGCAGGATGTGATATATATATATATATATATATATATATATATTTATATATATTAAAAGATTTTCTTCCAAAAATGTGTCTTCTTTTTATCTTTCTTCAAGATTTTCTTCTTCATGTTGAATCCCATTGTAACGTTTTCTTCTTTTTTCCTTCACATTCCAATATTTATTTTATTTTTTAACTCTGAACAAGTTTTTTTTTTTTCTTTCTGTCGAAGGTAGGATCTTTTTTCAGATTCTTCGGTTCGTTCAATACAGTTTGGAAAATCTCAGAGCCTGCTTTCTTTACTATGGACACAATTTCGAAATATGCATTCTGATTAAGGGCATGAAAAGAATGCTATTTATTGCAATTTTCAGCAAACCAGTTCCTCGAAGAAGAAGATACTTTGTTCCTGGTATTCTTAATATCTTTCTGTCGCAAAAGCGAGGACAAGACATTTCTGTTGGACAGTTGGATTTATTTAGATCTGTCAAAAAAAGATGGTCAAACAGTCTTTTGTTATATATGAATACCTTTTATCGGGGGATAATAATTCAGATCACATTATTCTTTCATTTTACAGTTGAAATGGTAACCTGTTTCATAATACTTATCGTCGCTTTTGAAAGTTTCTTATTGCATCATGTGTTTTTTTGGAACAATTTTCAGGTTTTGGACTTCCCCTTCAAATTTAATCTTCAAAAATTTAAGCGCAATGCCAATCCTTATCGCTGCAGTTTTTACCGTTTTACTCTGGAACTAACTAGATGAAACCGCCATTTCTATTCAAAACACAGCATTCTTATATTTTATCAATATTAAAAAATAAGACATTTTAAACATTTAAATGCAAAGTCAATCCTCTTCATCAACCCTGTTCTTTTTTTCTTTTTTCTTTTTTTGTCCTTTCCTCAATTCTCCCCATTCTCAGTTTTCTCATTCCTTGCCTTCTGCGGACATTATCGTCATTCTTGGAGAGAAACGATTAAAAAACTATTTTTATTTTTCCCATATTTTCACCCTTTCAGTAACTCCCTTACGTCTTAGTGGCTTTATTGCCTTACGCGCAGTGAAATTATAAAAAATATTACAAAATTCTACATGACTTCTCAATCGATTCCTCATGATTAAAATGAAAAAACTTTTTATAAACCCTACAGTTTCTAACAATAAAAAGTGAAAATATATTTTACTGATATTGACGAAAGAAAAATATTTTTTTAAAAAAACAAAGTCAAAAAGTTTATCTTTTGCATAATCGAATCGTTTTATTTTTAGTAATTTTTTTAAATACTCTCGTCATTAAAATCAAATTCATGAAAGGAAAGATTTCAGAAATAAAATTTCAAAGT
>CAHIKZ030005305.1:3127500-3140000 GCA_903632075.3 Acanthosepion pharaonis
ATGAATCAGAAAAAGAATGGAGTATACTACTAACAAAAAAAAAGGAAAAAAAGAGATTATTGGATCAATAAAAACTGAGCCAGACACGTTGTTATTCGTTTAATTTTGATCTGAAATTTTAACTGTACAACAGACAATACACAGGATTAATAGTCATGATTGATTTAAATGCAATGACACGGAAAGAAATGACGTTGAAAATTAACTGATTTAAAGTTTAATTAATCGGAATCGAAACAAATATTTATTGCTTTTCGTTTAAATTATAACAGAAAAGCTTTTATTTCAACAAGGAGTTGGTTATTTATATGAAGTCCTCGTAGATTTACCAATTGTTTAATATTTGAATTTTTATATAATGGGCATTTAACTGTAAAAATTACTTGAGGAATACAACATGAATGCCTTTTTTTAACTAGTCAGTAATCTTAAACATTTAAGAAAATATTGTAAGTTAACTAATATTTTTATTGAATTTTAGATACATTAGCTTTATTGTCTTACTTACTTGATTGAGGAAATTTTAGAAAATTACCAATAAATTTTAAATCTACTATAGTTACGGCTCTTATTTTTTCATCTATAGATGTCCGTATTTACAAAAATCTGCAATACCTACACAAAAAATCAAAATTATTTTTAAAATATTGTAGGTCGATGAATTGTAGTAAGCCTTTCTATTTATGATTAGTAAATATAGTTTTTACTTAAAAATATCACCTAACCGATAGGCTCTATAAATTATTCTAATTAAAATGTGAAAAAAATGCAAACATTTCTTGTAAGAATTCTTTATTTATCAAAAAAGTGTTTTCTTTAAACGGTAATGCCCATAATATGTCTTATTCATGAAAGCAATTAAAATCTTTTTTAATTAAATAATATCTTAGTTTTATTGAATTTTTTATTTTATGATTCAGAACAGATGAAACGAATTAAAAATTAATTTCTCGAAACTTCAAAAAATTAAATAGGTGGGTGGTAACAATTGTAAAAAAAAAAAAAGAGTTTTTTTACCACGATTTTCTAAAAAAAAAAAAAAAAAAAAAACATTTCAAAAATAATTTCCAACATTTGTGAATAAGTCCTGAAAGTTTCATTAAAACCCGATAATTTTATGATTTTTTTTAAAGAATTTCGAATGTCTTTCACCACAAAAAAGACGTAAAATTTCTCATACTGATTTATTCTCAGTCGCTGACGCAAGAACAACATTTCTAACCAAAATTTTGAACATTCTAAAAGGGATTAAAAAATATAATAATTCCAACATGAAAGTGTCAAAACGTTTTAAGAGCAATGATCGCTTACGCCCTGAAAAAACACAGTATAAAATTATACACACACACTTTTATATATAACAAACGCAGCCATTTACTGTCTTCAGTTTTTTTTTTCTGTTAGGGAATCCTCCAACTGTGTTTATTTTTCTTGTTATCAATCGGCTTCCTTATCTGCGGCAAGATCATGAGAAATATTTTGGCCTGCTTAAAACAAGACATATTACATTTCGAGAATGTATTTTTTCACATCAACAGAAAGGGCCTGTGTGTATGTGTGTGCGCACGCGTGTATGTGTAAAGTGTTGCTTGGTGTGAGGCTCAAAAGGTACAAAAAGTCGACACAAAAGAAAGCGAATTGAATCTAAAGAAAACGAGTTAAAATATGAAACAGAAGAAAGAATGAAGACAGATGTTTAAAACACAGAATCACCTTCCATTCGAATAGTGTCTCTAACATAACTGTTAAATGTGCTGGGGTCCGACTCCATGAACCGAAACACGTGCATTGCTTTATACTATTGCTATATGAAACTTGTTGTCTTGAAGTAAGAATTCACCAAGTGAATATTTTGGAAATACAAGGTGCTTACCAAAGTAGCAACTCTCTCTCTCTCTCTCTCTCTATATATATATATATATATATATATATATATACAGGTTGCGACGTGTAAATTGCCGCCATGTTTTTTTTAATTTCGCGCATGCGCGTTGTTCATGATTTTGTTGACTGCATAGTACAGTAGAGACATTTGGGCACCGTCTGTAATAAAAAGAGCCCCATGACGCAATCCACTCCGCCAGCAATTTGGAAACGGCATGCTGTACTGCTTGGCTTTCGGTCCGTAAGCTCCAATAAGGACATTTCTGTGTCTTTGGGTGACAATCTGAGTACAATGAAGAGGATTCGGAAAAAGTTGGATGAGTCAAATGATAATTACGAAGGTACGAGAGCTCGGCAAACTCACTCTGATAGCTCTGATAAAAGAATTTCCGAATTTATTTGGTGATGCACTTTCTTACTCTTAGAATGGTTGCCACGTAACGCAAGAGAACCTAGTCTACCATTCTATTTAACCCATAGCTTGGAATACAATGATTGAATTTATGCCTTTCTCAAGAGCAGTGAGTGAATTCAAGTTTTAGCAGCAATGTGTGTCTAGCGTAACACTTATTAGCACGTCGGGTGTAACCTTTTTTTCTCTTTCCTAATGTTCACCCAATATAAGACTCAAGATGCACTCAAGGTAGACGGTTACTGGCTGATTTGTATCATATGAACGTAAGAAGAAGTAGGAAGTGGAAATGATGAGGATAAGGAGGATAGATTGCGACTTGAAGAGGATATGGTTTTAGCGTTCGTGGAAGCATCTACACGGGAATCGATTCCACAAAGCGTCGGTTCTTGGGAAAAAGCCGTCCGAGTTCAAACCTCTGTCTAGTCAGTTGCGTTCACTTTCGCACAACCGTCCTTGGGAAAGACATGAAACTACATTTTGTCCCCAGCTAAGGGTAAAATAGCAGGGTAAACTGGCTCTCTGGTTTGGGACAAGAGCCAGTCTAGGAGTAATTCTTTTCTGAAATCCATGCCACGTAGAAGGCAATGGGTAAATACACTTAGATCTATGTAGTCTGTTGGCATTATTATTATTATTATTAATAATAGTGATGTCGCTGTTTTATTTTAATATTGTTGCAAGGAAGGTCGGCTAAAACAAGTATAGATCTGAACCTGGTTTTTAACTAAAAGTCCTGGGGTCGAATTGTACGGCGCAATTTACAGTATGTATATGAATGTATATGATATTTCATTCTCTTCAATCAACTCTGTAAAGTAAAATCTCGGAGAAAACGAGAGAGTTACGAGACTATAAATTATTATTGCCTATGGTAGGTGGGGCTCGGAAAAGGTGAGAGATGCAGAATATCAGAGGGGGAGAGAGGGAGAGAGAGAGAGGGTGAGAGAGAAGGGTGGATAAAACAGGGACTGACAATGAATCGGAGAAGGAATTAGGGAGAAAGTTTGTATACGAAGAGAATTTGATGACGCACGGTTCCGCTGCACCCCCTATCCTCTTCCTACTTGTGGGGATCGGAATGAACATAAATTATAATTATTACTTTGCAAGGGTTGCAAGATGTAATCACTGAGGCGTGAACATGGTGCGTCAACTCGAATGTCAGCAGGGGAGGGGATTTTTTTAAGGAGCCAAGGGAACGAAAACGAGAAAGAATGAAAGAGCAATGAAGGAAGGCAAGCAGGAGTGTAAGGGGTGCGTGAGACTGGCCGAGAGAGAAAGAAAGAAAAGAAATTCGGGGAGAGAGAGAGAGAAAGTAATGGATGAGAACAGGAACAAGTGAGAAAAAGACAGAGAGAGTAATGGATGAGATCAGGAACAAGAGAGAGAGAGTAATCGATGGAACCAGGAACCAGAGAGAGAGAGAGTAATGGATGAGACCAAGACCCAGAGAGAGAGAGAGAGAGAGTAATGGATGAGACCAAGACCCAGAGAGAGAGAGAGAGAGAGAGAGTAATGGATGAGACCAAGACCCAGAGAGAGAGAGAGAGAGATAGAGAGTAATGGATGAGACCAAGACCCAGAGAGAGAGAGAGAGAGTAATGGATGAGACCAAGACCCAGAGAGAGAGAGAGAGAGAGTAATGGATGAGACCAAGACCCAGAGAGAGAGAGAGAGAGAGAGGATGAGAGAGAGAGAGAGAGAGAGTAATGGATGAGACCAAGACCCAGAGAGAGAGAGAGAGAGTAATGGATGAGACCCAAGACCCAGAGAGAGAGAGTAATGGATGAGACCAAGACCCATGGAGACCAAGACCCAGAGAGAGAGTAATGGATGAGACCAAGACCCAGAGAGAGAGTAATGGATGAGACCAAGACCCAGAATGAAATAATGAATGAGACCAGTTCCCAGTGAGAAAGAGAGAGAAATCAATGTGTGAGACCAGGACCCAGAGAGAGAGAGAGAGAGAGAGAGACAAAGTAATGGATGAGACCAGGACCGAGAGAGAGAGAGAGAAATTAATGGACGAGACCAGGACCCAGAGAGAGAGAGGTGGGGAGAGAAAAATTAATGGATGAGACCAGGACCCAGATAGAGAAAGAGTAATGAATGAAACCAGGACTTAGTGAGTGAGAGAAAGAAATACTAAATGAGAATCAGAAAGTGTGAGAGAGAAAGGCAGACAAATAAACAGACAAAGAGACAGACAGAAAGTGAAGACACTAGGCCACAGAAAGAAACAGAGAGAGAGGGTGGGGAGTGGAGAAAGAAAACCAGAGAGAAAGAGAGAATAGAGAGAGAGAAACAAATTAAGAAAGAAAAGGAGGCGGCACTCATTGCTGCAATAATAACTAAAGCATTTCTGCCTTTAGGGAAAAATTGATAATTAAACTATTTTTATCTGGATTTTGCTATTTTTAACAAAAAATATTTTTCAGCAAGGTTTGATATTACACTGTCGCCTGGGCACTGGATAGCAAGCAATTGACAGTGGTCAGAAATTAGCGCAAGAGTTACTGGCAGAATAAGGCTAGGATGAAAATATTTCATTCATAGAGAAATGCACTTGAAAATCAGGAATACAGTGATAAAAAAAATTAAAGCGGGTGTTACTAAAAGAATGGTGCTATTACCTGTATGCTTCTAAAAACAACAAACTAAATCGAAACGTGAACATAGACCAATGATTGATATCTGGTGCCTTTTTCTGAAAACTAAAAATGGCGTTTAGTACAGAAAGTAAAAAAAAAAAAATCAAGGCCTTTTATTTCTTAACACTAGGATGGCCGAGGTGTCGTTTTCGACACCTTCATATTTTCAACAAATTACTATGGAATAACTAGTTTTGGTTCGATGCTGAGACTTATGGGCAATTATTGAATTTTAGCAAAGATGCTTAACAGACTTAATTCTTTAAAAAATATTCAGTGGAATAGCTGATATTTGAGGTTTTACCTTGAATGGCTGAGGTGTCGTTTTTGACACCTAGGCTATTTATAGGGTAAATGCATTGAAACATTTCTCACATGCAATAATACTTGCGTTTATGTCCCCTATCTAACTATTTATCTATCTATACACACACACACACACACACACACACACACACATACATATAATTTATATATATATATATATATATATATATATATATATATAATATCACGTTCTTTCAGTATGAGGTATAGTAATATTTGTGAACTTCTTTTCAGGTTTGTCATTCCTGACTTGAATATTGAATATATTAGAGATGGCTGCTTCACGGTGTAATGTAAATAAAGATGTCAAAAGAGCTGGCAATCCTAGTGTTGAATGATATTAGAAATCCTACCTTTACTTATAATTGGTAGACACAATCTTAATAACACAAAAAGAACTTAAACGCACTCCTACATAAGTTAAGAAAAGAAAGCGAGAAGAAAGGACTAAACATTAATTCAAGAGGACAGAATGTACAGTTGAAAGCAAGAGAAAAAGGCCCAAGATGCGAAATACGAATTCTTTATACGCCGTCTCACCCAGGACGTAGGAAGATCAACTTCCTGTCCTTTGTTGCTGTCAATAAAATTTGTCTTTCTCTTACTTCTCCTAAGCCATCAATTTAGTCAAGCTCTCTAAGTATGTTATGCGTTTTTTTTTCTTCTGTCCCTCTTTCCCTCAATCTGTCCTGTGAGTATCAGATTTTCCAAACCCTCCTTCCTCATTATGTGCCGCAGAAACCTCAACTGCCTCTTTCTGACGTTGAGTATTAGTTTCCATTTTCTCCAAATCTTCGTCGTTGCTCACATACGAAGCTCAAACAAAGAGACGCGTTTAAACATCTGGAAAATGATTCGAAGGACGAAAATTGCGACCCCGAAATTCAAATGCGCATTGGAAAAGTTAAAGACGTCTTCCAAAAGTTAAGCAAATTAATACGAAACATGAAAATTTTCCTTAGAAACCAAGAAGACTGCTGAACAGTTAGACAATATCAATCCTCGTATATGTCACAGAATGCTGGACAATCTCCTCAGAGATAAGGAAGAGACTTGAGGTAAAAGAAACGTGATTCTCTAAAAGGTTGTTGAGAATACCATTGACGAAACATGTGAGTAACGAGGAAGTTTTAAGGAAAATGGGAAGGAAAAAGGACATTTGTGATTAGAATCAGAGTGACAACTGTAATTTCAAGGACATATGAGGAAAGCAGGTTTGAAGAATTTGATACTCACAGGACAAATTGAAGATAAGGGGGATAAAGGAAAGCTGTGAGTCACCTACGGGACGAACTTGTGTAAATGGATGCCAGAACAGAGATTGGGAGAGATAGCGAAATGACAAAGCCGACGGTCAATGACCTCATTGATAGTACAACCACCGATGGCTTTCGACCAGTTTCGCCTACCAAATTTCAGGCAAGACTTTGGTCTTTCAGGAATATGGTCTTCAGGCGTCTAAAGCTACAAAGGAGAACATATTGTGGAGAGTCATGATCGTACAAGTCCTGATGGAACACGGCAAGGAGATTTTAAAAATTGTATTTACTATTTTAAAAGATATGACACTGACCAAATCAATAAAATATGTTTAATTCTAAAAAAAATTCTTAATTCAATGATTTTAATTTCATTTATATTAATATATACAATGAATAGAGTGTCTCTGGGCCATATAAAGAGTCATGTAATATAACATTCGTTATAGATGTAACGGTTTATGCAACTAGCTTGTTAACCATTACTTCAAGGTGGCGGGCTGTAAGCTTAATGTAAGACACAAGACTACACATTTGGGACGCCTATTAAATATCGAACACGATCCGGTTTTTTCCAAAGTAGGTTATATTTGCTGTCTGCCTAAACTAGGATTTTTATTAAAGAGAATACTAGAAGACAAAGGCAGGTTGATTTTTTTTCTGTGGGGTTCCACGTGACATAAAGCTTTCCTTCCAAAGAGGCCTCCCCAAGGCCGACAAGGATGGGAAAAAGAAAAAAATAACACTGGCGTGGATGTGTGTATTTTGTGAGATGAGTCATTTTTGTATGCAATATTAAACGAGATGCGACGACGGAAACTGCATTGCGATTCAATAGGAAGGTAATCCATCTCCACTGACCTGGGTCATGCGCCCTTAACCTTAGTCAGAAAAATCAGGTTGACAGCAGAATCCGAAAAGAAACAATCAAAACATGAAATATAATAAAAAGAAATAATAAATATTTTTTAAAAAAACAAAAATATATAAGTGTATAAATATATAATTTAAATCATAGCATAACACGAATATTTTCAAGAACAAGATATATACATCTCGTTACTATAAACGTTTTATTCGTTTCGGTCGTTATGTGCTTGTAGATACAGTAGTAGGAATTTATTTTCGTGATTGCTTTTTTTTAATGTGATACACACACACACACATATATATATATATATATATATATATATATATATATATATATATATATATATATATATATATATATATATATATATAGTTGTTCTTACCGATAATTTGGTTTATTTTTTCTTACATATTTTTCTTGTATATATATATATATATATATATATATATATATATGTGTGTGTGGGGGTATGTGTGTTATTGCTTACAGTTTAAATTTAGTGGATACACGTGTTTGAGATGGCTTACTTTACGACTAACGCTTTGGTGAAACGAAAGCCTTAATAGAGAAAATGGACCTCTCATCATTTACAACATAGTGCTTTGAACTTGCCTTGACCCTACCAAGAATCCCTAATCCATTCATAACATAAGAAATTAAAAATTAAATTTTAATTTTTTTTTTTTTTTAAATTGTCTGATCATTTGTTCAGATTTTGAAAAATGCGTCAGACCGAGAAATTTTCAGCACAAAATCATAAATAAAAAAAATAAAATAAAATAAAATTTTATAAAAAATCAAAACAAACAAATTTTCAGTCACTGAAGATGAGAAAAGATGGCTGTTCATTTCAATATTTCACGCTTTTGCGGGTCGGATACTATCTTTTTGGCGGGCTTGATGCAACCCGCAGGCCATGATCTATACATTGCTGTTCTAAAGCTTGCCCTATTTCAGAGATCTTCTAGTTGATTTAAGATTCCAACAAACCATTATTACTTAAATGTGTTTTCAGAATTGGCAATGTTATTTTCTTTCAAATATACTTTCGTTTCAGTCTGTGGCTACAAAGACGGGTGTTGTCTGATGTCTGGGGTTTCATTAAAGTCCTTCCTGGTGGTCGTCTTTATCTGTTTAAAATCGTGTTGCCTAAGCAAAGAAAAACTTCTTTTTTTTTTTTTTAGTATATGTGAATATAATTCTATGATTGAGAGTATAAATCCTTGCTTTGTTTTAAGCTAAATGATTTTTTCTTAAATGATAAATGGTGCAGGTATCGGTGATTTTACGAATGCTCGCTCCAGGGCCGTTTCGGTTTTATTAAAGAATTACACCAGTAAAGGTTTCTTTTGCCCCGTAATTCGAAAAGTCGTCCAACTAACATTAATTCTTATGGAAAAAAAGAGTGGGCGAGTGGTTAGAATGTTAGCCTTACGATTCAGGTTCGAACCTCATAATGGTCGATTTTTTAAATATCAGCCGTCGGGTGACGATCTCTACATGCGGACGTGCCTGAGAACCTCGGTTTGATCTAAGCCTAGTATGAAAACGGGATGGTGACAGTGCTCAGGAAGCGTTGTTCTTGTGGTAGCAGGAAGTCATAAAAATCTTGAACGAGAGTTTAAAACTTGGATCTCCTTCTGATCAAGCCAGAGTGTCAGCTTTTACGCAGAAGCTATAACTAAGACCTGTTCAGAATAGATTCAGTATAAACCATGAATTTGATTTGTTGGGGTTGCACAAAAAAATACATTTATACCTGATCAGACGTGTGTGAGAGAGATTAACCAGCCTAGGAGAGGCATGTACTCAGAAACGTACAACCAAAGCGTAAAAAGGTTTTGAGAGTTTCTTAAGCCTAAAAAAAAAAAATAATCTTCTGTGCCTATTTCGATGTTAAGATTCGCCTTCTGCTGTATCTGATCTTGAAGGTTTGAAATATGAACTTATGTTCGACCAATTGGCTTCAGACAGTAGTTACGAGAATTTCAAGAGCCATGAACTGAAATCTTGAAAAACGGCAATGTAAAGGTGTAAAACATATTACGATATATTAAACTTATTTATGGTGAGATAGAAGCAAAAGAAAGATAAAAAAAAAGAGGACTTCGCTTTCTATGCAATATTATAGATGATTCTATAAAAAATATGGCTAATGGGATACACGCTATGTTTCACATGGTGGAGTAATGGATAATCGGATTTTGGAATCGGAGAGCCGAGTCCGAATTCCAGTCAAATACATTACATTCACTTACGTGCTAATACCCTTGGGAAATGTATGAATCCTCTTCTTCTCCCACGGCTATGGTTAAATAACAGGACAGACCGGGTTCTATAGCCTTGGAAGGCAACTGGTCTCCCGCACAAGGAAATAGCAACCTACACATACTGCGGGAAAAAAATCTGTCCCGTCAGACATATATCGAAAGATACATGATCGCCTGAGCGTGTATCACGCATGGCACATAACTTACTGAATGTTGATTTGTAAAAATGAGATCCCCAGGACCAAGCTCATCTTATTTTTTTAACGTTTCCTGCCCAAAGATAAGAACAATATTCGTGAAATCTAAATTAGCCGAGTACATTGTCAGCAGAAAATTTGGTGAGAATCGAACTTTCTTCATGTAGCAGAATAATGACGAATAATGTAGTAACGTTTGTGCTATAGTTGCAGGAACGTCTTTGATAACAGTTGCCGAGATTTTAAAATTTGTAATAGCTTTGAAGTAATCGTAACTGTAGGGTGAAAAAATAACGCCTTATAAAGAATCATAACTTCTTTTTTTCTTTTTCATCTATTTCCTTTTCATCAAATTGCTGGGCTGACAAAGACCCAATTGTGTGGAGAGAAAATTTGGCGAAAGAACTGAATCAATGAATTTTGTGTTTTATTTTTTAAGTATTTCTTTGGAGTAGTTTCTGAAAAGTATATTTACTCTTCAGAAAAAGGAACGAGTGGGCGGGATGGGGCCAGCTCAGAGACGGAGCTACAAGAAAAAAGGTAAATGTTATATAGATGTAAGAAGTTTATATATATATATATATATATATATATATATATATATATATATATAAGTGTGTTACACACACACTATATATATATATATATATATATATATTAGTAAGATATACATACAGTCATATATGATAAATAATGGCCGGCTGGCTGGCCGTTTCCAAGTCAGCAATGGTGGCGAGCTTATCCTTGTTAAAGGAGCCTGCTCTGGCATTATTTTTTTATTTCTTTGACATCCGCATATCAAGAGTCCAACAACGGTGAACAGTCTTACATTTCTGGGAAAACAACGCTTAATGTAACGTGACTTAGGATTTCCTGCCATCGCAACAATGGACAGCATCCGAACAGCTTCGATTAGCCTATTTCACGAGTAGAGCTTGGCTCAACCTTGATATGGTTTTCAGTCACTTCCTAAAAATGCTACATGCTGCAAACGTTTCCTAAGGCCGATATCGTATATATATATATATATATATATATATATATATATATATATATATATATATATATATATATATACATACATGATATCGGCCTAAATCCGAGATATATTTTTTTTGTTCTCTTTGAATTTGTAGATCTGACGAATTATTATGATTTCAATGAAATAAATTATAACCCTGTAATAATGTTAGAACCTTTTATATTATATTCTTGCTCTGTCTATGACATAGCGTTCTAAATATATATATATATATATATATATATATATATATATATGTACTAATTTCGTTACAACGATTACAAGGTACTGCGATTAAGTATTTTATTTTATTTTTCGTGAGTTCTTATAATTTTTTCGTTTTCTGGACATAAATTACGTAGAAATTGTCCGAATATATCTCTTTGAAAGAGAGCAAAAATAGCGGAGAAGAAAGTGAAAGATAAAACGTTAGGTGTGAAGGAAGATGGCCGGTTGAAGAGAAGTTAATGAATAAGAACGTATAGAGGCGTTCTGCAAAATCTGGGCGTCATCTAGGAATGATAGCGTGGTGTTAAGGATGAGCGACATTGAGAAACAGAAAAAAAAATACGGTTAAGATGCAGAAAACTATTTTCGCAAATCCGTTTACACTTTATCATAGGGAAGAAAGAATCAGTCTGTGTGAAACGAAAGGAAATTGTTTGAGAAATAAAATAGCTGGATAAAAAGAAAGAAGAGAAAAAGAAATTTGGAATTTAAATTTAAGAAATAAAAAGAAGTCATAGATGGAGAAACGATTGACCTGTTTTATCAGTAGTTGAGTATTTTTAGCAATTTAAGCGACCAATTTAGTCTTCATTGGAGGTTTAATGGCGGCCAGTATTATCGTCTGCCTTAGTGAATTAGGAAAAAAACGAAGGATGTAATAAAATCATGATAAGAGATAAAGAATGACTTCGTGCTGAAAGATGACAGACCATTCACAAAATTAATGCTAGAGGAATAAAGCAAAATATGTATAAAAAAAAGAATGAATTAGAGTAAAGAACATCTATTTACTTAAGGCCCTGAGTATCATATAATAGGATGATAAGCATTTTCATATATACATATAAAATTCAAACGTCCATATACATATATATACACTCCAAAACGTATATATATATATATATATATATATATATATATATATATATATATATATATATATATATATATATATATATATATATATGTGTGTGTGTGTGTGTGTGTGTGTGTGTAAGATTGTATTTTGGGCCATTCCACGTGGTTAGCAAGCTTATCTCCCTAAGTTAATTACGACTGAATAGTGATGGTCTATACTTGCGGCCTTGTGCCAAACCATAGCGATGCTTATTAAATCGCAAGAGAATAGAATTTCTTTTAAAACTTTCCCACTATAATATTTGAAGCTATTGAACGTACAAAAATAGATATGCGTGAAAGCCTTTATTTTTAAATATATATATATATATATATATATATTAGAAAGACATTTTTAAGCCTACCGACGGACGGGGGTGAATGAGAGGAAGAGGTTTGGTAACAATCTTGTCTATCCATACCTTACTGAAATTCAGGGTCTGCCATATGAATATGAACAATTTATATAAAATGCCCCAA
>CAHIKZ030005305.1:3142500-3157500 GCA_903632075.3 Acanthosepion pharaonis
TAAGATATCGCTGTTAGTTCAAATATGTCTACATTAAATATTAATTTACATATATCAATTTAGCAAACAAAATAAATCAAAATGATGGTAATCTTTATATATACAGTGAAGATGGAGGTCAAAACCCAACTGAGGCAGTGTACACATTTACATAAGCTCTATCTCTGATATCGGTCATTGTAATTCATAAATATAGCATACCTTAAAAGTATATCTTTATTATATATATATATATATATATATATATATATATATATATATATATATATATATATATATATATATATATATATATATATATATATATATATATGAAATTTTGGCATATTTTTATTTTATTATTCGATTCTAAAGTCGCGCAGATGGAAATAAATAAATATACTCTTTAATAAATAAACAGAGCTCAAATATCGGTATTCAATCAAAATAACTTTTAAGTAATATATATATATATATATATATATATATATATATATATATATATAGGAGGGAGAGAGAAAGAGATTTGTTTATATGGGTAGCAGTCACTCTATAATAGATGCCATGTTGAACAAGACTAACAAGTTACTTCTTATTTTTTTTATATTATGTTTTCCATATATATATATATATATAGGAAAATATATATAATTTTTATATATCATAAAAATTTTTAGTGGGCACGTGTACGAAAAGGGGGAAAATGTTTAGGCGCGAAAAGTTTTGTCCTTTAGGATTTCGTCGGACTAAAATGTTGATAGGTTTGAAATAATGACATAAATAATGATAATAATAGATAGAGATATATATACTCAATAATTTCACATGATTCTAACAATCTTAACAACACACCATTATATTACAAAGGAATCATTCTATTGTCAATATAATTAGCAAAGATCGAAGTTTTGACCTTGTGCCTGTCGTTGGCGGAAACTTCAGCTAGTATATATTATTATATATTCATTAATATTTGCTGATTTCATATAGATAGATCGATAGACCTGTGATGTTCTTGGACCTCCAAATATAACACCGGGAATCAGATCGGCCGAAAATAAATAAATAAATAAATAAAAAGCAACGAAAAAAGAGATGTGGAATCATGGCGTCATTTTCGCTGCACGTGGTGAGTCTACTGTCACTATAAAACGTGGCACGGGCCAACGCTGTCACTTGATTAACAGCCGGCCTCGGGGTCTGAGTCAAACACGTTAGCCAGTGCAAACGCGTTTGTTAGTAGAGTTCACTTATCATATTGTGGATAAACAAGTGTGAGGGTCAAAAGAAGACTGGTTTGGTAAAAGGAAGGCGGTGCTGATGGTGGTGGTGGGAATAGAAGGACGGATTAAGACAAGGGAGATAATCCCTTGAGCTTTGAATATCTCCCCTATCCTCTACCCCGCCTGATGACAAGTGGTAGTAAAGTAAATAATGTGGAAAAAAAACAAAAAAAAAAAAACAGTGGTAGGAATAGTCCCAATAAAAACAATTTCGGGGCACAATTTAGATAAAACGATGAATGAACCGAAAAACTGGACATGAGAATAATTACATAGATAGATAGATAGAAAAATAGAGAAACAGACTGAGACGTAAAGATATATATATATATATATATATATATATATATTAACGCGAAATGAGTGCTGGTGGTAATGAAACAGTGCTCGATGTGGCGCTGTAGTAAGAATGGTAAGTAAGAATGTGTTGTTTTGGTGTAGGGAATTCTGTGGTATGTTCGGGTCAGTAATCGTGACTATCTAAATTTAAGGTAAGACAAATTGGAGACCAGCTTTCTGTAGTTCACTGCTACTAACAAGCAGAATTTTTTTCTCCTGATGATGGCCATTCTGGCCGAAACTAGTTGAGGAATCTAAATGAAATAATAAAACAAAAACAATATCAATATACAACATCCTTATCAACCTAGTGCAGTTTAAGCCTTCTTGATGTAGCTTGGTATGATTGTCATATCTTTTTAAGATAATATTTAAGAATGTTGCTTCAAGGACAAGGTATTGGGCACTATCTAAAATTTATAGCAATTGGTCGATTACGAAGTAAAAGAAGAAATTATATATATATAGTGTTAAGTTATGCTGAATTTATGGATAGAAGTACTTAATAACTGCACGGTTTTGACCTCAGTATTTATATATATATATATATATATATTACACACAGGGTGCGATTGATAAATTGTAGGTATTTTATATTTTTAATTACGCGCATGCGCATTGTTTATTTTTGATTTTGTCTACTGCTCACTGTCTGTGAGAAAAAAAGAAACGTGACGCAATTCACTTAGAAATTTGGAAACGGTATACAGTACTGCTTGGCATTCGCGTCGGAAGCTCCAATATAAACATTTCAGAGTGTTTCGGTGTCAATCTGAGGACAGTGCAGAGTATTCGGGAGGAGTTGGATTATATATCCAGTGAACATCATGGTCGTTTAGAGTGATCACTAGTGATGGCGACGTTATACCTCCTTTCGTCTCAGACTTAACACGGAGGCCTGCAGCAATTGCCTTGAGAAGGTAGTGCTGACCTGGGTCAAGAGGGTGGTTGCTGAAAAACCCTATGTCTGGCAACAGGACATTGCACTATGCCACACAAGCAGGAGAACCCAGTCATGACTGTTAGACAATTTCTGCGACCAACATAAGCCTTGACATCTGGTCACCTAACTCCCAGACTGCAACCTCCCTGATTATTATGTGTGGGGCACAGTTGAGGAAGAGACCAACAAAATTCCTTGTAAGACCAAAGATGAACTGAAGGCAAGGATTATGGAAGCATTCACCAACTTAAATAAGGAGACCGTCCAGAAGAGTTGCAAAAGATTCCGAAGTCGTCTGGAGCCTGCGGTTGAAGCAAATGGCAATTTTATTGAATAAATTTACTCTTTACTATTTCAAGATATTTTTGTGTAATTTTGGTAGATATCTCTTTTAAAATGCGATGTCAGTGTCATTTTCATTTTCGTGATTTCGACGAGAGTTTATCCATCGCACACTGTATGTGTGTGCGTATATATATATATATATATATATATATATATATATAATGGGAGAGATATATCAAATGATCTACAGATATTAGCACAGAGTGAGAGAGAGTGAGATAAGCAGAGAAATAGATATGAATTGACTGAGGCATTGATAGGATATCAGCAAGAGAGAGCAAACAATTCAGATGGTTACAGGCTCATAGACAATGAGCAATTGAAACTTGTATTTACCAGGTTGTTATCAAGAGATTGGCATTTCACTGTATATTCTTTCTTCATCTCTGTATTCTATTTTAAAAATACGATTTATATCCAGCTTAGAGTAGACCTTCTCAGGTCGGAATGAGAAGCCAAACTATTGTGTCAGGAAAACAATGGAATTCAAGGGACAGGTAAAAAATATCTTTATCATAGACTACAGCCAATAATTTTTTTTCCCCGTATTGGAGACATTAATATTTGTTGGATTTGAAATTAGCTCTCTCAGAGTAGATCTTTTTCTCTATTAGTTCGTATATCGCATTGTGCTACTAAATATTTTGTGTTTATCAGTGTTATTGTATAAGAGCCCGGTGTGAGTTTGCCTGTAAAGAATTCTGAGATCAGTGCACTTTCAATGCATTGTGTCGTATTAATTCCTTTTCTCTTCTAATGAAACTGGCATTTATTAAGTAGTGATAGTGGTCAGATGAACGTTTAAATTTGTAAAATAAATCAACCGAATGCTGATATATATATATATTTCTTTTTAGATTCATGGATGTTTCGCTAATGTATGCCATTCGATATTCCGTCCTGAAGACGCCTACCATAAAGAGGCGAAACACGTTCTTTGAATAGGTTTCGACTTTGTCTCACAATATCCCCTGTTCTTTAGATATTATTTTATATCCTACAAACACCGATACAGTTTAGAACAAAGCTAGGGAATCATTTTCTGACTTGAAAATCAAAATTCGAAGTTCCGATGATTTTTAGCGGTCATACACGACCAATATCATTGTGCTGTTGGCGTTGATTTTAAAAGTCAACGCGCCTTTTTCTCTGTTCTTGTTCATCTCAATTAAAATTATTTCGATACTAAAAATTTAAAACATTGTAGGAACTGATTTCAAAATAAGTCGGTAACAATTTATGGTTGCCTGAATGACATATCGGCCGAAACGTTCTGAGAAAAAAAATATTCAGCCAATATTAGTCGCAGTGTTAGTTGAAATATTATCGAAATTGCTTTGATAAAGCATTGCTAATTATTATTAAATTTGTCTAGTGCTTCTTTCATTTTAATTTCTGTTGCTTTTCATTGCAACTTGAAGCTCATCATTTTGCAGTCGATAGTATGTAAAATGGATTGAAGTGTTTTCTTTTATTGACGATACAACTGCAATCATGGAATGACGATCTGAGAATTGCCATAAAACCTAAATTAAATTGAAAAGAAAGTAAAAAAAAAGATTATGAATACCAATTTGAATAATGCGTAGAATGAGGCTGACTTTCTCCAATAATTATCTGATTTTTTTTTCATAGAGTACGCCTTTCGAAATTGATAAGCCGTGCATTGTTACAACACTTAGTTATTCAAAATTCTTTAATCAAGTTATCTTCGTTTTTGTTGTGTTTTTTCCTGAAAATCTTCAGTTTATCGCAAAACATAAAGCCAAAATAACATTTTTTATGATCCCACGTCCGCACTAAAATAAATATAGTGAAAACAAAAACAACGACTAACAATAAAAATGATATCTGAAGACAAGACGAGAAGCCAGAGGAAAAAAAAATATGGCGAAAGAAAGAAAGATGCTCGAACTGCGCACGCGCATCTCTGTTCATAGCAAGAGGCACTGAATTGTTAGTGTCAAAATGAGTGTTTTAAAATGGCGTCGATGTCTCCACTTTCTGCCCGCAGGCCACAGATAACAAGAGGATAAGGACACAGGCCGACTGCTTGCCTATTACAATGTTATTCTTGCTGGCCTGACAGATGGCACACGCCACACGCGCCTTTATCTAGCCAACCACTTAAACAATACAAGATAGCAAACGGGGGAGGTGCTAGTAATTGAATTGGGTTTGAGATAAAGTGATGGCCAGAAATGCTATGGGCGAATGAGAAGAAGCGAATTAGAGGAGGGGTTAATGTCGGTGGGGAAATTGCAAGGAAGGGGAGATAATTTCGATCCGATACGAATGGAATTTTAATTTATTATATATAAATCAGAACAGACCGCGGTAAAAAAAAAAAAAAAAAAAATAAAAAACTATATTTTTTTTTCTTATAGACCCCTGTCACGGTAATAGCTTTTTTTGTTTTTTGCCAGTAACTGCGTGAACAATTGTGGGAGAGTGGTTTACTACTTAATCAGTTTTTGTTGGCATGCCAGTGATAAGACATTATGTGATCCTGTCAAGGCAAGTATCACGCCCGTCCATTACTACATCTCTTACAAGCAAATAGAAATACCGTATTTTTTCGGTGTATAAGACGCAAAATCTGTTTGCATCCTCAACAGAAGAGCATGAATAATAAAGACACAAAACACACACATATATATATATATATATATATATATATATATATATATGTATATATATATATATATATATATATATATATATATATATGAAAATATATATATATATAATATATATAAGTGAAAAATATATAAATATAAATAAATATATATTTAATTATTTATATATTATATGCGCGGTACTTATTAGAAAGCGCTCAATATCAGAAATAGATCTAACATATTTGGTTGGATAGATTTTTTAAAACATGAATCAGTTTGTCTGACGATCGCTAAGCGTGAAACCCAGGGTCACAAACTCACATCTATCAACCAAATATATATATATATATATATATATATATATATATATATATATATATATATATATATGTGTGTGTGTGTGTGTGTGTATATATATATATATATATATATATGTGTGTGTGTATATATATATATATATGTGTGTGTGTGTGTATATGTGTGTGTGTGTATGTGTGTGTATATATATATATATATTCAAAGATGTTTTATTAAACGATACCGACAAATTCTGTCTGTTTTATTTCAGAATTAAATTATGAATGTTTAATTTTTTGATCCATCTGAATACTTTCGGATGTCACGAAGGTCGTTATTAATTTTGCGTGTTGACCAAATTCCGGTATTTCATAACCAGCCGGAACTAATTTCGGTGACGTCATCTCCAATGCCCAAACCAAATTTTTCGTGCATTACACACACACACACATATATATATATATATATATATATATAGAGAGAGAGAGAGAGTTAAAGATTAAATGCAGATCAAACGTGGATCCTACAAGATGATAAAATAAAGAACAAAGATCTCAATCTCTGACGTAGCTTTAATAAAAGTGAAACATGTTAGATTGATATACATTTTCTTATTTGTTCTTCATTTTATCATATATATATATGATATATATATATAAACCATTTGTAAATATACTTAAAAATTTGAAGTGATACACTCATTGAAGAAGTGTGGTATCAGTAACGCAATGAATAGAACAAAGGATGATATTCACTATGTTCATAATATTAGATCTAATGAAAAATGTATGATTATTTTCCAAGCGATAGTAGAGTCAATGAGGATTTTTTAGGTTTACAATTAAACTGTTTTTTATTCAGGTATTTTATTATTTTAACGTTTTGAGCTTTTTTATAATTAGAACAATATATACTAATTAACATTTTTTTAAGCATTTCACCCTAAGCAAGGCGGGAAACCACTAGGACGCAAGGGGTTACAGAAAATTTAGAGCAAGATCAGATAGGAGTGATAGAAGAAAGGATGAGGGTAGTGGATAGATCAAGGCAACTGGAGATGTCTATTGACATTACACTTGAATAGCTGGAGATTATAGCTCACAGGGAAACAGGAGAAGGGAAGAGAGTTCCACAGGCGAGAGGTGCGAGAAATGAAGCTATTAGAGTAGAAGAGACGGCTACATTTAGGAGTTTCGACAGTGAAGGGCTGAGAGCGGGATGCCAGCCTCGTGAGGCGCTGGAACTCATGACGTCTAGGAACCAGCGAATGTAGCTCCTCGGAACAATTTCCATGAAAGTATTTGTAGAACAGACAGAGGGACGCGACAGAGCGTCTGTGAGAAAGTGACTGTAGACGAGACGCCAGGGCAGGGCCAACTACATTGCATATCCGCCACTGGAGCCTATCAAGAACCCCGAGGCAAACAGAAGGGGCACCAGACCATATATGGCAGCAATACTCCATGCAAGGGCGAATTGTGGATTTGTAGATCTGGAGGATTAATATTTAAAGTATCAGATTGAATTTTTCTTCAGTAAAAATAATTGAAATAAGACTATTTTTTTTCTGACATCCTGTCTTCAAAATGTGGGTGCGTTTTTGTATTTCGAAAAATACAGAAGAATTATTTGTAGCGCTCGATTAGGCATGATGGTCTGCAAAGAAGTTTAGCCAATGTATTGAGTTTGATCCGCACGCAACATGTAGGTTTATTTCGGTCTAATATATGCATATCAAGTAAATTGGAAAAGACACGTCCGTGAATTTAGCTTTCGTCTGAATTCTAACCAAAATTAAACCACCGTTTAGACTTTTGCAAATTCCTTGGTTTGTTGAACAGAAGAAAATCCTCCCCGCCCTCCGCCACCGGATTCTACAGATGAAAAGTTTGCTGTAACCATTTAGCCGTGGTTTCTTTTATCCGCGCTCAAATCTAAAAATAGATAATTCAGTTTGATTTAATAATGATTCTAATAATAAAAGTTACATGACGGACTCGTGATACGATGTTTTTTCTTTCTTTAGTAACCCAAGAAATTTATATTTTTTCACTTAAACCAGGTTTTGGGGAGAGATGGCCAGTCGTCTATTCTTTCGTTAAAATTGCAGCACTCAAAACCTACTTTTCTTTTCTTAGTTTTTGTTCAGACGTTTATTTATTTATTTTTTCAGAAATCTTTTTTTTTTTTTTTTTTTTTTTTTTACTTCTGGGAAATTGGCGGTCCGGACTAAAAATCCTTCGCGGTTGCCGATCTCTGACTTAAAAGAAACACTTTATTCTTCATTTTCTGAATTCCTTGATCGGCAGAAAAATCAGTTTAATTTTCAAACACCTTTGGAAATGGAGACTTCTCTAATGGGAGATCAATTAAAATAGCGATATACTTTAATTTGGTTTCTGTAGATAAATTGATTTATTTAAAGACAAAAAATGTTTTTAGATTGTCAGATATTTTTTGCAGTTAAGAATGATATACTGATAAACTTCCCTACTAATTAACCCATAGCTGGGGGAAAGGGGTGGATTCATACGTTTCCCAAGTTATGAATGCACATAACCGGTCGAAATTGGAATTCGGATATCAAATTGCCAATTCCGAGCCTTTAACCATTACACTATTTGCACAAGCTGACAGCACTAAGTATTCCCAAGTGGTCACCTATCTAGCTAAAGACCAGGCTGTTGCTTAACTTGGGCGATCATACGAGAACCAATGTTTCAAGGTGATATGGCCGTAAACCTTTTGCAGAATGAGATAATCTTTTAAATGGTAAGTGTGAACTTCTTTAATGGGAAATTAATTAAAATAAGGATAGACTTCAATATGTTTTTTGCAAAACAAAATATATCATCCTAGAAAGAAATAAAAAAAAATAAAAAAGGTGTAGAGAAGTTGGCATTTCATTTAATGCCGAAATTTAATTTTCTTGGGAGCTTCGAAGTAATAAGTAATTTTTTTTTTTTTTTTATACAAGTGTACTTCTGGTAATTTCGTTTACTCTGAAAACGTATTGCTGGGATTTTTACTATAAAAATATATTTTTTATACCTTCATAATTTTCCAAATTTAGTTTGGGAGGCTCACTATTTGCCCATAGCTGAAAACCTAACAGGTTGTTACCACCACGGTTCAGGGTGGAACGGGGTACAACAACAGTTAAGAGGTGATTCCACGCTCTTCAAAATCCCCTGGCCAGAGGCCTTGCTACCGGATGTAGTTTATCATCGAACCCAGGACACTGAAGGATGGTATGCAAAAGAAACATGGACTTAAAATGTACACGTGGGTGGTCTTACTGTCGACGATTTCCATGTTTTACAGCCTATGGTAAATAAAGAAAAAAGTGTTAGGGTTCTGTTCTAGGCATGTCGCTGCATGAATAATTCGTTGGGATTTGGTATTGTTAAGAAAATGACATCAGATGTTGCTTCATGAGATGAATAATTCTAGTTCAGCGTGTTATTTTAAAAAGTTGCATACACAACGGCCCCGTGAAAAAAAAAGTGTAAGATGTAAAAATATAACAAGAAAAAGCAATAAACTATCAGTCAAAAAGTTTTTAAAAAAATAAAAAGGAATTAGAAAAATTTTTGTTTTGTTTTAAGCCAAAGGAACAACGAGGAAATTTTTGTGTCCAGAGAAAAAAAAATGCCAATAAGCGTGATTCAATGTTGACGGTCACAACAATCTAATGAATATTTATTAGGAACACAGGAACCACTTTTTTTTTTTCAGGCCTGATTTTCATGGCGTCCTCATCGCCAACACCTACGACGCGCCCAAAAGCCGGCGGCGCCATGAATCTTACCAGCTTAATCACAAACTGTTGTCCCAGGAGTGAAAGCTATTTTATTTTTTATTGTAATAACTGAGGATAGAAAAGAACTTTTTGTGAAAGCCAGTATGTTTCCGGAAGAAGAAAAAGCTGACAGACAAAAGAATAGGATGCAGGCTGAAGAATACATCACCCAAAAAAAAAAAAAAAAAAAAAAAAATTATTACGATCAAAGATGAAGAAACCTATCAAATTAACAATAAAAACCATAATAATAATTAAAATTACACGCACACACACACAATATATATATATATATATATATATATATATATATATATAAAGTGAACATAGAACACTTAGAGGCGACAGTCTGTTTCAGGCTATATGCAATCGTCAGGCCACGAGTGCTGTTATTTTTCTCGGTTATTTATATATATACGGGTCAGTGGTGCATTGTGGGTAGTCTATTTTGGCAGTTATTTTACCGGAAGTTGTTTATTTGTTTATTTATCTATTTGGGTTAAATTATTTTGCTTGTTTTTATTTATTTTTATTTTATTTTTTTTTCTTTATTTATTTAGTTTTTTATTTTTATTTATTTATTTAGTTTTTTTTATTATTTGTTATCTTATATATTTATTTATTTTTTAATCGGTGATTTTATTAACGTAGTAAAAATTTGTTTATATCGCTTATTTAATAGTTTTGTTTATGGTTTGATAACTTAAAGCTATTTATTTATATTTATATTTAGGGTTGATTGTTGTAGTTTATTCTAACTAATATATATATATGGTATAGCACGACAAGCTATATTACGGTTCCGTGTAGAATACAGGTTCGATTCCTGTCAGAGGATACATATTTTCTTTGAGATTTCTCGGACATTCAGGCCGGTAAATGTTTGGTGCTGACTAAAATGCCAATTTTTTATATATATATATATATATATATATATATATATATATATATATATAGTGTAACCGGATATAAGAGAGTTGTCGGGACCAGAGACGAATTCTCTTATATCCGGATTTGGTCTAATTTATATACATTAACACAGGCTCTAATTTGGGACCAGAGAAAATCTCTTTTATATCCGGGTTACACTGTATATATATATATATATATATATATATATATATATATCTTGTGGTACTCTTCTGCTCTTTTTCTCAGAAATCAAATATTCAAGAAATTTAAATATTAGGAATGAGTTCCCTTAAAGACTTTGGAATAATTCACAGAACCAGAAAGCCATCCATGGAATCTTTAAAAAAACGATGAAGCGAGTGTCTATTTGCTCAATTTCTCAATTGTTAATCCATTAAGCTTGAAGGTCACCAAAATTATTCCCTCTTTCCGCCATTGCCTTCAGCAGCCAAAATAAAACCAGCCGATCACAGAATTCCTATTTTTCCCGCCTTGTAAGGCCCTTCAATTCAATGCGATGCAATATTGGCTAGACAATATTTTCTCGATGTTATTATATTGTTGGAACATGTATTTGGCGGGTGGGTATGTGGATTGAAGTACAATCAGCATTCCTCCTCCTCCTAAGCCAAATCCTAAACTTCAAACTACCCGCCCCACTATGAGACACATTGAATGACTGTATGAAGATTGTTTACCGTGTTAGTGTGAAAGAGAGTCAGGCAAACAAAGAGAGAGAGAGAGAGAGACGGACAGGAAGAGAAGCGTAAAATAAATAAAGAGAAAGAAAAACTCACAGAGATAAAGAAAAACAAAAGATAGACAGAGAGAAAGAGAAAGATTCAGACAGACAAGGAGAGAGAGAGAGAGAGAAAACTGGAGAAAAAGGGAAAGATGGAAGAAGAATCGATAGGCTGAGAGAAAAAGGTTTGAAGAGGGGTTGAAAGGGAAAGAAAAAAAAGAAAGTGATAAAGACAATCGAGAAAAATGGGAAAAAAAAGAAAGAGATAAAAGCGAAAGAGAGAAGTAAAACTAGAAAGAAAAAAAAGAAAAACGTAAAAGAGAGGGAGAGGAAAAGACAGATAGAGAGAGAAAAACGTAAGAGACGGAAAAGGATATAAAAATTATTAGAAAGAAAGAAAAAGGAAAGGAGAAGGAGAAATGCGTCAGAGGAAGGAAACGAAGACAGAAGGAAAAAGAAAACGTAAAAGAGAAAAAGCGGATTAAAAAAAGCACGAGAAAGTAAAAGAAAGAAAAAATATGTAAGAGAGAAAGAGAAACAATAGAAAAGAAATAAGACAGAGAGAGAGAGAGAGAGAGAGAGGAGAACAGAAAGAAAAAGAAATATGACAAAATCTAAAAGAAAAGAGATATAGAAATGTGAATGAAAGAAAGAAAGAAAGAAAGAAACTGTGTAAGATAGAGTAATAAATAACCGCGAATAAGAGAGAGAGAGAGATAGAATAAGATGTAAATAGTGAGAGTAAAAAGAAAGAACGAAAAATATATATGTGAGAGAGATAAAGAAAAAACGGTATAAAATAAACAAACAGAAATAGAAAGGAAGAAAGAAGGAAGGAAGATGAAGAGACCAACAGAGACAAAGAGAGAATCCAACCAACTGAGGACAGAAAGAGTGTAGGGGACTGAAAGGGAAAGAGAGGGAATCGTGAGAACAGAATGAACTTAAATAGAGAGGACAAAGGCCGTAGAAGAGGTATAAATGAAAGGAATCGAGAATACAGAAGAAAAGTAAGTCTTGAAAAGGGCTGGGAAGGGAGATATATAATAGAGAAGGAAAGAGAGAAAGAGAAAGTAAAGTGCTGCCGGACACGAGTTGCAATTCCGGACGAGACGAAACGAAATGGGTTGCTCCATTCCCCCTTTTTGATGGATCCTCTTGCAATATGGTAATAGGGATGATTCGATCTTCTTTACGACAATTGAATTGGATACTGCTATCGGAGGCGAGGAATAAGTTTTCTAATTTCCACGACGGAGTGCCCGTTGTGTGCGCCATTAATCCAGCCCCTTATTATTCTTGGTCGTCGTCAGTCAATATTACCCAAACTCGAGCAGAGCGTTATTTCATTTGGATAGGTTGGCGACGACCCAACTATCTAACCCCGGCCGATTTTAGCTGCTTGGGCGTCATTCAAGTTCGCCTCTTGATATTCCGGTATTAAATTGAATTTAACTGGGGCTGGAAGGGTACGGAGTCGGGCGGTGGTGTTTGGGTTTGTGCGGAAGGTTTTCTTTCTCAATTAAAATGATTATCTACTCGCCATAACAGGAGATGAAATGCGGTTTTAATGCTTCGCTGTACGTCGAGAAAAACGGAAGATGGGCTGAAGGTCAGAACGAGGCTGATGGAAAAGTGCGGGAAAAAAAATGCGGAGAGCTGATTGGATTAGGAAGAAAAAAAAAAGTATGAGTTTGAATGGATTGAAAAGAAAGTTAGTGCTAACATCAGGAGAAACATAAGCATTAATAAAAAGTAGCCAAAACAAAAAATGATGATTAGAAATAAAGCCAGCCCCCAACCTCCGCACGCGGACACACACACACGCACACACAAACACCACCAGCACACGCAGATATCCAATCGAGAATAGAAAAGAATAGAACAATAAAAAAATATATATCTTGTGCAAGACATGGTTAAAAATGGCTTCGAGTGAATGAAGACTGTAGGACTGAGAAAAGATAAGTTTATTCTTCGAACTTTGTGGATTGGCGCTACATATTCACAAACGAAGAAACTTATCAAATAACAGAAACCCCAGCATATGACGTATTTATAAAACAGCAACTGTTAAAGGGATAGCTTATGTAACTCAAGAAGAAAATAGTGACATAATGAGAATCTTGAAGTTCAACACTATTTCAATTTACGAAGAAAGCTGCCATTAGTACTGGAAATAGAAATAACATTTCGTGAAGTCGAGAAAATCATTTTCCTGTAAAACTATTTTCATAGAAAGTAGCAATGGCTGCTCAGTCAATGAATACCGAATATTTCCTTGCAGGGAAATGGTTGATATTACCATTACCGTTCCCTTTCAGCTCTCGGCAATTTATTTATTTACTTACATTGCGCTTTTCTCCGACATTTTCCAAAATTGGTGGCATCATTCTTTTGGTCAATCAAACACACAGAGAGAGAGAGAGAGGTGGGGGGGAGGACACCGACAGATAGAGCCACATGGTGCGGTGACATTATGATACAAATTAGGCAAATTTGTAGAGGGAACAAATGAAATCATTACAGCGTCAATCGCCCAAAGAAATTGTGATGGAATCAGAGGCGCTATGAAATCTTCAAATATACGATGAACAACCAATAAAACGTGAAAAAATGGTAACACAGGAAAAAAAAAACAGGGAGAGACAAGAATAATTGATTAATTGATTTGTTTTTTGACGGCTTACCAACCTTTTACAGTTTATTTAAAACGAGAAAATATTTTTAGCTTGTAAGATTTTTTTTAGATTTTAATAATTTACTGATACAAGTCGATAGTTGGAAGAAGCTGAAGACTCATAATATCCCAAGTGTATTTGCGCGTATGTAAATCTAACGAATTGGAACTCGGCTCTCCAATTTCCAATTCCGAACCATTATCCATTATACCACCCGCATATTCAAGCTTACAGAACCTGGCATTTCCAAGCAGACACCCATCTAGGTACTGACCAGGCTCGACGTTGCTTAACGTCGGTGATCGTACGATAACCTGTGTTTCAACGTAATCTGATCGCAAACCGGAAGATAGGAATGGAGATCTCAGTGAGCGAAGGAAATAATAGACAAATTTCGCATTTTTATACTGTCACAACGTCCTGTGTCCCTAAAACTATCAGAGACACAGGAGCAGCACATGTATTGTCGCCATAACAGCATGTGTTTCTAGGGCAAGATAGCCTGACGGAGCTCAGCCACGCTTTGGCTTGTTTAGAATTCGCAGATTTTCTTTCTGGTTACCACCGCAAGGCAAAGATCTCGCTCAACTCGGCTGCTATTTAACCGATAGCTTTGGGCAGAAAAGATGGATTCGTGCGAAAGTGATCGTGACGGAACTCAGTCGTGATTCAAAATCGGTTCCCAGATTTCTCTTCCCAATTATAATACCTTCACATATCAGTAAAAGATTTGTCCTTAAAATGCGGCTTATGTTTCAACAACGATCCGTTTGATAAATTGATGATTTAAATATTTTTTCCAACGACATTCATTCAGGATTCGATTCTAAATGAGTAATTGGTAATTCTGGATTCTGTATTAGTATATACAGGGATTCATGAGCTTAGGTCATTTCCTGGAGTATCTGCACGAGTAAAACTTGATAAACAATCCAAAGACAATGCTATATCTGCATGCTTCTAAAAGAGGTGCAAAATGGTGACAAATTTGTGCCAAAAAAAATCCACTTGATTGTGGGTAGAAGTCTTCAAAGAACATCATATTTTTAAAAGATA
>CAHIKZ030005305.1:3160000-3182500 GCA_903632075.3 Acanthosepion pharaonis
GGGGAAATAAAAGAGAGACAGAGACGCGAGAGAGAAATAAAAGAGTGAGAGAGAGACTCGAAAGGGAAATAAAAGAGAGAGAGACTCGAGAGAGAAATAAAAGAGTGAGAGACTCGAGAGGAAAAAAAGAGAGAGAGTGAGAGACTCGAGAGGAAAAAAAGAGAGAGAGGAGAGACTCGAGGAAAAAAAGAGAGAGAGAGTGAGAGACACGAGAGGAAAAAGAGAGGAGAGAGAGGAGAGAGAGAGGAAAAAGAGAGAGAGAGTGAGAGACTCGAGAGGAAAAAAAGAGAGAGAGAGTGAGAGACTGAGAGGAAAAAAGAGAGAGAGAGAGGAGAGACCTGAGAGGAAAAAAAAGAGAGAGAGTGAGACTCTGAGAGGAAAAAGAGAGAGAGGAGAGACTCGAGAGGAAAAAAAAGAGAGAGAGGAGAGACTCGAGAGGAAAAAAAAAAAGAGAGAGGAGAGACTCGAGAGGAAAAAAGAGAGAGAGGAGAGACGAGAGGAAAAAAAAGAGAGAGAGAGAGACTCTGAGAGGAAAAAAAAGAGAGAGAGTGAGAGACTCGAGAGGAAAAAAAGAGAGAGGAGAGACTGAGAGGAAAAAAAAGAGAGAGAAAGAGACTCGAGAGGAAAAAAAAAGAGAGAGAGTGAGAGACTCGAGAGGAAAAAAAAGAGAGAGTGAGACTCTGAGAGGAAAAAAGAGAGAGAGAGTGAGAGACTCGAGAGGAAAAAAGAGAGAGAGAGTGAGAGACTCGAGAGGAAAAAAAGAGAGAGAGTGAGAGACTCGAGAGGAAAAAAAAAGAGAGAGAGTGAGAGACTCGAGAGGAAAAAAAAGAGAGAGAGTGAGAGACTCGAGAGGAAAAAAAAGAGAGAGAGTGAGAGACTCGAGAGGAAAATAAAAGAGAGAGAGACTCGAAAGGGAAATAAAAGAGAGGGAAAATAGAGAGGGCAATAAAAGAGTGAGAGAGACTCGAGAGTGATATAAAAGAGAGAGAGACTAGAGAGATATATATAAAAGAGAGACTCGAGAGGGAGATATATAAAAGAGAGACTCGAGAGAGATATATAAAAGAGAGAGAAAAGAGAAAGACAGAAAAGACTTGTGAAAGAAAGAAAAGAAAAAGACTCGAGAATGAAGGAATATCCGAGGAAGAAAAGAAAGATACTCAAGAAAACAGTGGAAAAGTGGAAGAAAAAAGAAACGATAAAGACGGGAAAATGATAATAAAAACAGAGACAAAAAAAAGAAAGAAATTTGCGGAAAATGGCATAAAAGAGACAAACAGAGGAACGTGAAGATAGCAAGAAAGTGACTAGGAAAAAAGAACTACAGAAAAGAGGCAATACAAAATGGCGAGGATAAAGAAAGAGACAAAAAAGAAACGAGAAAAAAGAAAAGGACGAGGCAAAATGATACAATAAAAAGAAAGAGATAAAACGAAAAGAAAAACGAAAGAAAGAAACAATAAAGTTAATATCAGAAAAGGTAAAAGAGAGGATAAATACAGAAATCAACTACAAGAATAAGAGAGAAAGATAAAAAAAATGAGAGATAAAAATAAAAAAGCAGAAAGAAGTAGAATCAAAGATAAAATAATAATTTAAGAGAGATAGAATGAAATGAGATAGAAATAGAGAGATTGTTGAACAAGCAGAAAAATACCGCAGACAAAAATGGTAATAATAGTAGTAATAAACAACAACAAAAATAATGGCGCCGAGATACACCAATGTTATTCGCCATACTTTTTTCTTCGATATCCAATCCAGGAACCAATTCGCTTTGGCTCTAACGACGAACACTAAAGATTTATCGAACGGCCATTGATCAGAACTTCTTTTCATCTTAAACAACAAGAACCCGCAAAAAACAAAAAAGAAATAACAAGTCAAACATTTATTGTCTTGGCCGATTTAGTCCATTGTTGGCCTTCGTAGATTTCAAGTGTTTTCATTAGTCAAAAATCTTTCAAGCGATTCAAGACTGTGTCGTTTTCAATTTGGAAAGCCTGGGGTCTAAATCATTACGCCCGCCAGAATTCTGTGAAAAGGAAGTCAACCCTTTGGTTTTACCCCATTTCCACCACACCCAACTATTAAAATAGAAATAAAAAGAAAGTGACAGAGAAGGAAAAGAGCGTATAATAAATTCATTGTTTTTACAATGAAGCCAAGGAGACGGACAGATAGACCGAGCAATAAATTGGTAAACTTCTCAGCTTTGTTTGGGAGTTTCGGTCTGTCCCTCTGATCCCGGCTCTCTTGACCCCGCCGCGTATTTGAGGCGATGTGGAGGAAGAACATTGGCGAATAGATATGGGTGGAAAATCAAAGACAAAAATCAAAAATGGTTAACATCGGCTAGTGAACCTCATTGCGAAACCCGCATCTCATACAACTATGATATTCGGTGAAAAGAAAAAAAAAAAAAGATTAAATAGAAAAAAAAAAGAAATGATTACATTTATTTTTATTGAAGAGCAGAGGGGTTGTTTATATCGTAACAGTGATTCGTTTCCTTTTGTTTCCTTTCAGCGTTTGTTTCTGGCATATTGAAACCAAAATGGCTGAGTCGACATTATGTTGAGCACCAACCACGCGTCCTTTAGCAATATTAACGTTATTTTATTTATACATTTAACGTTTAAACATTAAGGTATTATATATATATATATATATATATATATGAAGCGATCGGATGTTTAGCCACACTGAGGAACTGTGATACAGTGAAACAGTCTGTCTGTGGATGACGATATATATATATATATATATATATATATATATATATATATATATTCTTTGTTTAAAAATATGATTCCTTCGCTACATAAGAGTTCTCATGTTTCAAAAATGAGAGCCGAAATCATTCAAATAATTATTAAAATTAGGTTGAATTGAGGTGTTTAGTCTGGTTTCATCTTCAAGCGAAATTTTAGGAATAAGCTATCTTTTGGTTTACGTGTGTTTTTAGGCATGGTCCGTCATAACATTCGTTATTGTGGGAGTGGCCAGGCCATTTTACTTCGTTAAGTGATCAGAGAGTTAACTCTTATCTATAGATTCATCATCTTCTGAAAGGTTTTGCTAAGGTTGGGTAGGATATCTATTTCAAGGCTAATATTGGCGGTCATAAAAGATAGGATAGAGTGAAGGATGTGCTTTCATGCTCACCCCGATAGTTATGATCCAATTTTTCCGTGATACAATATCTGAAAAAATGATCATGTCAGTACTGAAGCATGAAAAGAAATAAAAAAAAAACAAATAATTATTGCATAAGATAAACGATATGTCTTTTACAGTCTTTAAGGAGTAAGACAAAAAGATCTTCATCAGTCACATGAACAGAATTTTGAATTGCCGTATTACATGTTACTATCGGCTGGTCTGATACAAACACAATGTATATATATATATATATATATATATATATATATATATATAGAGAGAGAGAGAGAGAGAGAGAGAGATGACGAGAAATATGACGATATTTTGAAAAATTTGAACAGAATTTGATAAGCCTATTTTTCATACGCAAATAAATGCATATATATATATATATATATATATATATATATATATATATATATATGTGTGTGTGTGTGTGTGTGTGTGTGTACGTGTATATACATATGTCCATTTGCTTTATTTTATTCATTTGTATATACACACACACATATATATATATCTATATATTTTATATTTATTTATGTATATTTATAAATATGTACACGTATATATATTGTGTATGAGCATGTATGCGTGTGTCTGTGCAGCTTAAATCTGAGTCAGTTGTCTGGTTATCGTAAGTCCTATACATTATATTAGCTACAGATGGAATATAGTGACTTTCTGCCAAACAAAATAAAAATATATATATATATATATATATATATATATATATATATATCATAAGGGTTGTTTAAAACAGAAATGACAAAATCATGGCAGGTATCTTGTCACAATTTTTCAAAACCTCCCATGAGAAATTAAAATCCTTCCAAGAAGATTGATATGATTACCAGAAAGAATTGCCCAACCCCCGTTTCAATTCCCACCCCCCACCACCACTACTACCACTTCTATGTTCTGTCAGTTCTTTGGACTTCATTTCACTCATCTCCCCACCTTATAACCTTTCTTATAATGTAGTTTCTATTACATCTTTCTTTCTCTTTTCTTTTTTTTTTAATTCGACCCTTCCTTTTTTAATGTTCTTGATTTTGCTTTGGCTTGAACGTTTTGATTTTTTTTCTTCCTTTTTGGGGGGGGGATTTCTTTTTTTCTCATTCTTTTTCGTTTTGGAGAGTCTTTTCCCGTTATGGTTTCTTCTTCGTTTATTTTTTTTTTTTTTTTCCTTCTCTTTTCTTTCTCTTTCAATTCGTCTTTATTTGATGATCGCTTTTCATTTTTTCGATTTTTCTTCTTATTACAATTTTTTCTTCTTTCCAATATTTTTTTTAAATTTAATTTTTTTTTTTCATTTGTTTATTATTTCTTCCTGATTCGTTTTATATTGTTGTTCATCCTTATTTTTTCTTTCATTCTTTTTTTTTTTTTTCGATTTATTTGTCTCCATTTGTTGACTTTTACTTTCTCTTTTGTCCTTTCATTTTCTTTACTTTTCGTTCAATAATTCTTTCATCATTTTTTTTTCTTCATTCGATTTTTATTTCATTTTTAAATCATTTCTTCTCGACTCATTTAAATTTTCTCTTTATTTCAGTCATTTTTCTTTTTTCCTTTCATTTGTTAATTTTCATTAATTTCTTTTTGTTTGTTTTGAAAAATACTTTTAAACTCATTCCTCGGCGCTTTAACTTTCCTCGTTTAAATATATATTACTATTCGCATAGTACCCATCAAATATGATCTAATTGTTTACGAATGGATCACTATTTTTTTCTTTTTTTTTTTTTTTTTTTTACTTAGGCAATTTACTCTCAACGATTAGAATAGCCTTGTCTTGGAAATTCCAACCATACAGTATCCCCCCACTAATAAACTAATGAGTGAAGGATTCTGATGCTAGTTTTACAGTAGTCGCAGTGATTTGCCAGTTATTTTATTTATTTTTTGTTTTGTCCGGGTACGCGTGTAGAAACTCCAGCCACCAACCATTAAACAATCCACATGTTGATTTTACCTTCGTTTTGTTCTGTATGTATAACTTTAAATCCACCATGAGTCACACCCTAACACAGTGGCGACGGGTAGAAATAGCAGATCAGTGTGTAGAATATGCTCGCTCCACAGAAAAAGTTACACACGCGCAAAATATAGTTGTATATGAATGAACATTGCGTCTTAGATATTCGAATTCTTTTTTTTTATTCACTTTTGTTTAAGGTCTTTCAGCCTTCCTTCCAAAACTGTTTTTTTTTTCCTTAACTTTCATTCATTGACATTTTTTCTTATTCCTTTTTTTTTTTTAATTCTTTAATTTGAATCTGCCATCAATTCATATAACATGGCTCCATCGTTTCTCCCTTTCTAATTCTTTCTACCCTCCTTCCAATTGGTCGTTTTGACACGTTTCGTCCTTGACAAGGCGTCCATATTAGAACTTGACAAGCAATGTAAAGGAACCTCCAAAACACCCCCCGATATATATATATATATATATATATATATATATATATATATATATATATATATATATATATATATGTGTGTGTGTGTGTGTGTGTGTGAGAGAGAGAACAAGAGAAGACAAAAATAGTTAGAGATTAATACATGCTAGACACTACAATCCCCAACCACCCTCGGAGTGTAATATGACCACGACGATTCCATCAGCGCGTAGCCTCGGCTCTCTTCTCTTTCCAGGTTTTTCTTTCCGATCTCATTTCCGCCTGTAGATAATAACTTGTCAACAGCTAAAATGTGAACATTTTTGTGGGTGTGATCTTGTATGGATAAGAAACTCGTTTGCAAGAATCAAATATAGATTACAGAATCTGGTAGAAAAAGAAATACGTACTTGCTGCGACAGTAAAAAAACAAAAAAAAAGAAACTACATCATTTCAGAAATAATATCTTCATCTTGATTGTTTTGATTACTTAGTTTCTGGTGATTCTTTCATTGGTCTTCTTGTATTGTTCGGAATTCTAAAACCTCCATCCTTTCATGAATTATGAAGGCTAATATCCTAATCATTGTTTGTTTAATGATCGCAACGTTTTTATTATATATCCATTTATTCTCCACCAGCTATGTGTTGAATAGCAAGACAAACTGGATCCTATAGCCTTCGTTGGAAACCAGTCTACCACATAAAGAAACGGCAACCTTCTGCGGGAAGTTTTTCTGTCTTGTCAGTCAGGAATCGAAAGAGACATGGTTGCTCAAGCGTGTATCGCGTATGGTAGTTAAATAGCTGACAGACTGTTGTTCCAAGATGGCGAAGAACTAGAACATCGT
This sequence comes from Acanthosepion pharaonis, assembly GCA_903632075.3. NCBI lineage: Eukaryota > Metazoa > Mollusca > Cephalopoda > Sepiida > Sepiidae > Acanthosepion > Acanthosepion pharaonis. The sequence goes on from CAHIKZ030005305.1 coordinate 3,166,423, forward strand.
GGACGAATCATTGCTTTTATTGTTTAAATTGTTCACACCAGCAAAGCCATATTCATTATTTCGATTAAGTTTCAACTGGTGTGACCTTCGGCTCTCTTGATTTTTGGAAACATTTTGGGGGAAAAAAGAAGACAAAGACGGGGATACTGACACGAATGATTGGGAACCCGCTTTCGTATAGACAAGGGCTAACGGTAGGGCAAAGTTTGTTCATAGGATTCTATCAGCTCAGAAACGGAAAATCGCGAAATACGCGTTAATATCTGTGAAATCAAGACCCCCCACCAAAAAAAAAGGAGACGACAGTCGTCGGGATCATCGAGTCAATTAGCTGTATAATATGTGCAGTAAGAGAGGGTCGTTTTTAATATTGCATAGTATGTGCTTCGCCAGGGCTATTATACAGTTTTGAATTTAGATTTTTTTCTTCTCTTAGACTGGCTGCTAACCAAGGCGATAGGACACAGTCTGTCCCTAAGAGAAGATGAGATGGATTCATACCTTTGGCAAGGTAAGCGAATGTAATGAACTCAACCATCATTCGAACTCGGCTCCACGACTACAAAGTCCGAGCCATTACTACACTGTGCCACAAGACTAAAACTTCCGGAATATTACCGAATAAATATCAGCAACATTTGCGTTCGTGATATCTGATAGGAGGAGGCACGGTGAAGTAATGGATCGGCTCAGGATTGAGAAATCGGAGAGCCAAGTTCGAATTCCAGTCGAATCCATTACATTCACTTACGTGCTAATACCCTTGGGAAAGGTATGAATCCTCTCTTTCTCCCCCCAGCTATGGGTAAACAGCAAGACAGACTGTTCTATAGCCTTGGATGGCAATTGGTCTACCGCAGAAAGAAATGGCAACCTACTGCGGGAAAATATCTGCCTCGTCAGTCATGTATCGAAAGATACATGATCGCCTAAGCGTGTATCACGCATGGCGCATAACTGACTGACTGGTATCCGATGGTCGTCACTGGGGACAAATTGAAAGCAAATCGAAAAATCTACGTCTTCTCGCTTATTTGCTTCCATACAATCTGTGGTTGCGTGGCCAATTGGCTGGCACATTAGGTACTAGAGCCTCTTATTTTCTTAATTTCTTCAACATTCCCTGACTTCTGCTTCGACAGTATTTGCTTAAATGTTCAACTATTTGCACAGTTTCCAGTGTCTGAATGTTCCTGCTCTGTCAAGCATACCTTTACATTCATTTTGAGCTAACAGTGGTGCTTATTTATAGGATTTGCTGCTTTTTCTACTTTTTTCATCGTTTCACCCGCAAGCGAGCCGGTAATCCCACTAAAACGCAGGGGGTGATTAGATGGTGTGAAAGAGAATGAGAAGACTTTAGTGAGAAGGGAAAAATGGACAATAAAAAAACCGGTTTCAGGAAGAGAGAAGATGGCAATTAGAGTTGCATTTAAACTTTTGAAGGTCGTAGGTGGCTTTCATGTACTTGATAAAGAGTAACGGTAAAAATATTCTTTTTTTTCCTTTTAAGGTGTCCTCAGCGTAACCATGTCTTTGATGGTGTCTCTCTTATTAATAAAATGAGGATTATTCTATTTTATTTGTTTAAATGGCTGTTTGTTGTTGTTTTCATTGTCAGCATTGTAAAGAAATGACGCGTAAGATAATGCTTTCCAGTTAGTCAAACTCCAGCTGTCACATAATGTTGACAACTAGGCTTTAATTGGTTGCTGCGTCGCTGGAGAAGGGGGCTTGACGTGAGATTGTGGGGAAAGAAAGAGGTAAGGAACAAACGATGGAAGAAGAGATGAAAAATCGTAGCAGTTTGTCCTTTGTTCCTGGATGAGGTGAGAGAGTGAGTGAGCGAGTCAGCAAAGGAGAGAGAGAGAGAGAGAGAGAGAGAGAAAGATTGATCCACGTGCGCGCACTTCTCACTTCATCTAATTTATCCTCCATACCGCCCAATTTTAAGTCTGCCTGATTTCACAGGCGCAGGTCGCGACGACGCGAAAGATGGCTATTCTTTTTGTTACATTCAGATGTCTACAAACCTCGTTTGGCGAAGAAATCTATTTATCTTAATCTGGTATTTCCAATCTATCTTTCGATATCTCTCTATCTCTATCTATCTATCTATCTATCTATCAGTCGATATCTACCTTATCTGTCGATATACCACAAAGGAGGAGATGGAAAGATCTAGGCGCGATCAAGAAGTTCTTGGCATATACAGATAAAAAACAGATATATTATATATATATATATATATACCCTAGTATAGGATTGGTGTGGACAGAATAAATTCCAATAAACAAAAATACTATTCTTAAAGAGTGCTCAATACAGAGTAGAGCAAATATTATTCATTCAAAAATTATAACATAAACATGTTATAACCTCAGTAAAAAAAAGTCACCATTTTGTTTCAACACTTCCGGTGTCTTATCAATGATGGTGTTGAATGTATCTTTATTCTACATTCATCACCATCATATGTTTATGCTATAATTTTTTAATAAATAATTATATATATATATATATATATATATATATATATATATATATATATATATATATATGTGTGTGTGTGTGTGTGTGTGTGATTTATTTATTTTATTTTTTGCTCTACTTAGTGTATTGAGTACTCTTCGTTTTAACTTATTACTCTCTGTTTTTTTTTTTTCCTTTGTAGCAGAAATGTAAGGTACTGGACGATTTCTTTCGCCGTGTTTGGAATTTCTGGTGCTTTTGCTTTTTTTCCTGGCAATTTTTTCCTATCCGGATGCCAAGTTTTTATTTGGGATCAGATGATAGATATGAAGTGAATGGGATTGATTTTTTACTAGACCCATAGATAGTTTAAATATAGAATGGGATTTCATGAATGAAATCATGATAGATAGATAGATAGATAGATAGATAGATATGAAGTGAATGGGATTGATCAGATATGAAATGATGATAGATAGATTTACTAGATAGATAGACAGATATATAGATAGATAGATAGATAGATATGAAGTGAATGGGATTGATCAGATATGAAATGATATAGATAGATAGATAGATAGATATGAAATGAATGGGATTGATCAGATATGAAATGATAGATAGATAGATAGATAGAAATGAAGATCAGATATGAAATGATGAAAATGGATTGAATGGGATTGATCGATATGAAATGAAATAGATAGATAGATAGATAGATAGATAGAATGGGATTGATCAGATATGAAATGATGAAATGAATGGGATGGGATCAGATATGAAAATAGATAGATAATAGATAGATAGATAGATAGATAGATAGATAGATAGATATGAAATGAATGGGATTGATCAGATATGAAATGATGATAGATAGATAGATAGATAGATAGATAATCTTCGAATGGGTGGACTTCTGATTGTTATATCGTTCTTCTCGATAGAAGACTCGACGAAGTGTACATTAATCTAGTCCCCTATTTATGGATTGCCATGCGGTGTTTGGGGCATCGGTCAAGCTATTAAATACAATCGCTTTCAATGGAGCTACTTGTTTCATTTGCACAATGAAAATATCTCAATCATTAGTAAAAGCCGTTATTATGACAAGGCCTTTCACCACACAAACAGGAAAAAAACCTTTCTCGTTATTCTGAACGTTTGTTTTTAATATGGCTGCCGCTAATTTCATAAATTCTCTGCCTGCAACGACTATGAAATATCTTCATTAAAAAGAGGAAAGAAATGAAACTGATTTCGATTCTCTGTCGTATAGTTTAATAAGATGTATTTGTTAATCGAAACGTTAGTGCTATTGGTATTAAAAAAAGCGGGAAGAAAGGCATAAATAATTCAATTAGAAGGGAAAAATGCATAGCAGGTATGAGACTAATATAAAAAAAAAGGAAAGGAAAGGTGTGGAAAAGAGGGTGGAAACGAATTGAAGCCGGGGAGAAAGTGATGGGAAATAAAGTGGATCAAGATTATGTAAAAGAGACGGAACTAGAAAAAGATGTGGAAAATGAAAACGAGACAAGAAAGAAAAGAAAAGAGGAAAAAAGGAAAGAGGATTAAGTAAAGGGAGACAAGGAAATAGAGAGAAGTTCAGTGAGACAAAAAAGAAAAGAAAATGGTGGTAAAAATATAAAGCAGAAAAGAAAGACGAAAACAGACCAAAGAGGAACTGAAAGGAGGCGGTGATAAGAAAAGCAAATGTGGAGACAAATAATAAAGAAGAGGAGAAAGAAATAAAGTGGCAAGACAAGGGGAGGAGAATGAGAAAGAAAGACGGGAGAGATAAGCGGCTAGGAAAGAGAGAAAAAAAAAGGAATAGTAAAAGGAGTCATTTGAAATAGCACTCAAGAAGTGAGGGGAAGAAAAAATGGCGGAGATGAGAGAAGAGAGAAAAGAAAGAAGGAAAAGGAGTAACTGAAGGAAGGGAGAAAGCAAAAATGGAAGTAAAAAAAAATGAGAAAATAGAGGAAATAGAATGTAAATAAGGAAAAAAGAGAAAATAAATTAAAATGGAGGGGTAAGTATAGAAGAAGGAGGAGAAAGAAGAAGGAGGAGAGAGAAGTGACGAACAAGAGGAAAGAAAGGTCTAACAAGAGGAGGGAAGAGAAGAAAAAAACAATTGAAAGGAAAAGAGGAAAGTGAAATAAAAAAGAAACATGAGGAAATGACGATGAGCAATGCAAAATGAACGAGTGAGGAAATGTAAAAAAAGAAGGAGAAAAAGAGAGGAAGAGTGTAAAATAAAGGAGAATTAGAAAGAAAGAAAGAAAGAAAGAAAGAAAGAAATCGGGAAAGAGGGATTTAAAAAAAAGACGAAAGGTGAGGGAAAGAAAAGGTAACTGGGGAAAAAAGAGATTGGGATGAAATGAAAAAAGGAAAAGAATCGGAAGGTGAGAACAAAAAGAGAGGGTCGTAAAATGGAGGAAGGGTGAAAAAGAGAGAATGGAAAAGAAAAGAAGGAAGGGATGAGAAAGTTAAAGAAAATAAAAAAGATATAAAATAATAGAGGAATAAGAAAAGAAAAAAAAAGGAAAATGTGACTAAAAAAGAGACTACTTGTCGATGATTAATATTACTGTCATTATTGCTAAAAACATCCACTGTTTTTATCCATGGGCAGATACTTTTACCGTTTTTGAAAGAAAAATCTCACCTATCTCACTCTCTCTCTCTCTCTCTTTCTCTCTTTTCAGTGTTCTCTCTCTTTTCAATGTTCTCTCTTTTTTTTACCCTCAGCTTATCTCCCCTTACCAATGACATTCTTTTGTAAAGAAAGGTTTATTTAGTTTTCTGCCTTTCAGTTTTTCTCCTCCTACCAATCATAATGCTTTCTATGCATCTCCCGACCCAATTAACCCCTTAATAATGTCGAAGCGCGCTGCGGGAGTCAAAAGAAAAAAAAGGAAAAAGAAAATAATCAAGCCGTTAGTTCGATAACATACACGCCTTCGAATTGAGGGCAGGAAGAGGGGTTGATAGAACTAATTTCGTATTCAGCTGAAATAAACTGCCTAACCACTGGTCTTAATTTGTATCGGTCGTTCTTAATTCAATTTGTGCTAATCGATCGACATTAACTAAATATCAGAGATACTTTCTTATTCAATATCATTTTGAAATTGATAGAGATGTAAACGACTGGGTGTTCAGAGAAATTTCTTCATTGTCTGCTTTAAATATTCATACAGAGACACACTGTCTCAATATCTTCTGCTATGTGCCATGTCCGTTCAGGACTCTCTGCATTTCCTGTATTTTGTAGCCATATATATATATATATATATATATATATATATATGAATCATATCTTCATTCAAATTTGTTTCATTGAATAATATAGATATATTGTGTTTACTTATTTTTATACTGATTCTTTCCAGTTTCTAATCAGTTTCTTAATATTAAGATGAAATTAATCAAGGAAGGAGCCGTATTTTTTTTAACCCGAGTACTTTCGATCTTTCTTAAAATAATCTTCAAGGATAAATTGCAAAGACAAACTTATTGTAACTGCGATAAACACCTCGAGAAGTCATTCGGTAGTTGCAAATTGGATATTCCATTATTTTTTTAAAGTATGTGCAAACTAGTTTAATTATAATATTCAAATATTACACATTTATATATATATATATATATATATATATATATATATATATATATAGAGAGAGAGAGAGAGAGAGAGAGGGGAGAGAAACAGGTAAGGCATAAAAATTCACATAATACGGTAATATTTCAATGCTATTTTCAGATCTTGCTTTCAAGATCGCATTAAAACTGATAATGCAGTGTCGATTGCTATCTCTACACGGTGTCTCTGATATTGAACACTCTTCTCATATATATATATATATATATATATATACACATATATATATATATATATATGTTTTGAACAATAAAAAATATTAAAAAAGTTAAATCTTCAAACACACTGGGTTGTATGTTGATATTCTTTCGGTTTTATTATTTCAATTAAATTCCTCGACTTGTTTCGGCCAGCATGGCCATCATCAGGGTAAAAAAAATAATTCTGCTTGTTAGTAGCAGTGAACTACAGAAATGATGAAGAAAATGAACTTTATTTGTAGTTTTCATTTGTTTTTTTTAATTTTTTAAACATGAATATGTTGGTCAAACAGTCTCTTTTAAGTTGATATTTAAGGGCTGGATCGATTCATGCTGCTCTGAATTCCCTTGATCATTTTGACAGTTTTATTGGTTCCTGGGGATGTGTGTCTGTTATGTGTGTGTGTTATTTGGTTTCTAGGGTGTGAGTGACTATGATGTGTGTAACTGTATATATATATATATATATATATATATATATATATATATATATAGCACAATGAGAAGCCACGTATACTTTCTTAATATGTATATATAGAAAAAGTTGCAAATTAAAAAATTAATAATGGTTTTATGAAAGTATTTATTTATTTATATATATATATATTTGATATTTCAGAAATAACTGTTTGTTACAAATAAATTAAAATTTCTGTAATTTATTTGTAACAAACAGTTATTCCTGAAGAAAGATTGAGGTCAATCTGAAATATCAAATATATATATATAAATAATAAATACTTTCATAAAAAACATTATTAGTTTTTAATTTGCAACTTTATATATATATATATATATATATATATATAGGATAAAGATACAAATTGGAATGCACCCTATATATATATATATATATATATATATATATATATATAGTGTATTCCAAGTTGTTTTTATCCTCCAACATCATAAATGAGAATATTTTCAGAATTTTTTTTTTACAATTTTGTGCTTTATAGAATTATATTTTCTTTCTCTTGATTTATATTAGGCTCTTCGTTTCTTCTATAAAAAAAATCAGTTCTTCACATTTATGTTTCTTGAAGTCACCTACACCCACAGAAATAAAACTATTGTATTTTATTTTAGAAATTTGATTCGAGACGCGAACCGAAGATTTCCCAACTGATTACATCTCGAAGGTAAAAATATTTTATGAAATTCAAGACGTTTCATAATGACAGTAAAAATGTACCCGACATGCTGCTGGTTAGCTAGTCCATTTGATGTAAATGCATAATTAAATTCACTCAACACCTTTTAGCAAACTGAAGTAAATAGTACGTATAACGAAGAAATGTTTATTTTGCTATCCTTCTTGTCGATAAAACATTTATGAGTATCATTATACAAGTTCATCAATCTATCTTTGTCAGCGCGAGGAAAAGCAAAAAAAACAAAAACATTTCATTTGTTTCTGGTAAGTCAACAGTGAAAAAATTCTAGGAATAGCAAAAAAAACGTTTTGGATATAAAAAAAAATATTTTTCTTGTCTGGATATTTATAATAAAAATATTGTAGTCTTACACACAATGGTTGCAAAACGTAATTGTTAGTATTAATAGAATAAGATATTCTTGATGAAAACGAATAAGAGTAAAAACAACTTATAATAAATTGAGCAATAAGAAATAGAGTAAAATTTATACAAAGCCTTTTCCGATAAGAAATAAAAAAAATGCAATAAAACTAGTAATAAAATCTTATTAGTAGCCACAGGATTTAGAATTAGTTCATTTTTCTTCACCGTCTGTAAGATTAAAAATGAATTGTTATCTTACTTGGTACGCTTCCGTTGTAGCCAGTGGGAGGGACCAGAGGTGATACGCCAACCGTTGAACTGGAATAAATTTGGCTTGTACTGTACGTGGTTGCAGGAGCTGCAAAATAAAGATGACAGCCATTAGAAAATAGGAGTAACATTTTAGTTAAAAATATAAAACTTATTCGTATAGCACGAACTATGAAAGACAAATATATTTTTTTTTAAATCCTCCAATTTTGATGTTATCATCAAGATAAAAATTTAATGCGAAAAAAAAAAACATTGCAATTAAATATTCATCGTTTTATCTTATAATCCATTGAGAGTGATCGAGATATTTATTAAATCCTCTAAAACTAGGACCTTGGAGCAAAATTGGTCTCTTACATTGATTGAATCCGTTTTAAAAATATGTCCAATGTACTTTGGTAAATCGCGCCGTTTAAGAGTTTCTGCCATTTTGGTACTGGCAAATATCATTATATAATATATTTTCACAGAATGCTTACCGGTGATGGGAGATGAAGATAATGTTTCTACATTTCATATTACGGATGACCAAACGAGCATAACAGGAGAAATATCTATCACTACATGATAATTAACCAAAGCTGAACCAGTTAGTAGAAATTTTTCACCAGTCATACAGACAAACTGTGAATGGCCAGAATACATACAACACCAAGTGGCGACAGTCAGTTTCATGCTTGAACGCAATCTTCAAGCCATGACCGGAATACACATGGCCTGTAGATTACGTTCAAGCATGGAAGAGACTGTCGCCTTTTGGTGTTCATTGTTCGCTTTTATATTTACATACGCTCTATCTCTGATATTGAGCACATATACTGATAAATATAGCATACCTTAAAATTATATTTTTTACCATATATATATATATATATATATATATATATATATATATATATATATATATATATATATATAGGAATGAATTTTTTATTTATTAATCCGACAGATCTCATTAGAAAAATATCTTGCCGTTGAGCACATATTTTTTTTTAAATATTATTTCTTGAATATTGAGGCCGGTAGACGAAAATAGATACTGTTTAATAAATAAATGGAGCGTCTACTCAAATATGAGTATCCACTAAAAATAAGTAATATATATATATATATATATATATATATATATATATAGGTAGATAGATAGATATTTGGGCAGCAACCTTTCTTTCAAATATGTTCAGTTGAATATGACAGACATGAGTGATTTGATGAATTAACGGAAAAATTTTAGAGTAATAAAAAAAGTTAATAAAAATTTAATTATATATATATATATATATATATATATATATATATGAACACACACACACACAGGAGGTGAGTGAAAAGTAACGCCATATTTTATGTCTGATGGACTCTGACGTCTTCTAAATATTATAGTTAAACAGGGGAGTCTATCATACATAAAATAGGGAGTTACTTTTCAATCGCCCTGTATAGTTATTTTCTAAGCGTAGCTTAGATGGGGCACAAGACCAAAAGTATGGGGCACCTAGTGAGGATCAAACTCACTTTTCAGTCGTAACTGATCGTTTCCGCTGTTGACCTTTTCATTGCCTGAGGAAGCCTTCATTTGTAGAAACCGCGGTTGCGGGAAAAGGTTAGAGCTTGTAATATTTTAGATCTTAACTAGCGCTACACTTTTTTTTTTTTTTTTTAATTTTGTATTGAGCACTTTTCAAATGTAACCGTTTCCAGGATAAAGTAAACCTTATCTCTAAAAACAGTTTCATTATATATATATAGATATATATATTTTTATTGAGCCTTTGTCTGTGTTTACTGTTTATTCATTGTTGTGTGTGTGTGTGTGTGTGTGTGTGTGTGTGTATAGGAGGGATTCTACTTTTCAATGTAGACGTTGATGTCCATTAAAACTATTCCGCCTCTTTTGTCGGATGGGATTATGATGATGTTTTTGTCCGTGGACATCTAATTTACGAGCCATTTCTAAAGAGCTTCATCTTTTGACAAAAGCGCATTTCAATGAGTGTTTGATTTAGCACCAATGAACAGCAACATTACAACTGACAGTCATGCACAAGACAGAAATACATATTTGATCTGTCATTAGAAGGTTAATTGATGCAATTTGAATAATTTCTTATTGAAACCAACACGAGAGAACTGCAGTCAGGCAATCCCTGAATTCGTCAAACATAGACAGGCATTCCTACGCAATGTTCATAGAGAATCAGATACGACTCAAATCAATATGTTAACCGACACCTCCCGCTGGTGTAAATTATATCGCTACTTATTTCACCCATCGCACGATACCTTCATACATGCAATATATCGTTGCTGTGAAAGAGAATCGCTTGCTAAAGCTGGCACGCGAGATAGATAAGACGAGAAAACACGGAAAGAATATAAATTCGTAGCATCGTTATTCAGTCAGAAAAATTATTTTATCGAGATATCACTTGACGCCATCTTTCATGCAAAAATACGTAAAATAAACGATACTTCTTTTTTTTATTATTACTGGATGAATTCTTCCCGAATTTTTACGTGTCCATTTATTTATTTATTCATTAAAAGGGACAAGGGATTCTGCATCTAGCACAAGAAACGATAGCCTGAAGGTGACAGGTATGGAGAATATGTGGAAGAGTGTGCGCGTCCTGGGCATGACGGTAAACTACATCCAGCAGCAAGGCCTTTGTTCAGGAGGTTTTTAGGAGCGTGGAACCACCTCTTAATTGCTGGTGTTCCCAAGTTCACCCTGACCCGGGGTGGTAGCACCTGTTAGGGTCCCAACTATAGGCAAATAGTTAACCCCCAAACTGGGGTCAAATACTATGAAAGTGTAAAAATAGGTTTTAATAGCAGCAATAATTTTTTTTGAGGTAAAATTATTGCTAGAAATACATTATTACCAGCAATGCATTTTTTGAAGAAAAAATATTACCAGCAATAAAAATCTTTTCGGCATTAAATAAGCCATTGAGGTTGATATGCCGTAAAGCAAAACAAACCATACCAAAGAGCGTGCGAACGTTTGCTCCGCGATATTGCATCAAATCAACTCGTCGACTTCCAGACTCAGAGAAACGGTATTTTCACCTACAAATTTTCATTCAATCTAATCTGTTTAGTCTCTAAACCAATGCTTAGTAAACGGTTATGAGGAATTATGGAAATTTGGATTAAAGCAAGTTCCTCAATACTTTGCGTTTACATGAATATAACCATTACTTTCTTTGTTTTCCATTTTCATAACAAGTCACCTTTTCTGATTGTCACTTAGAAATACGCCCGAAAAATAACGTTTTTATATCTGTTAAACAAGAAGAAAAAACAGGTTTGCCTATCGTCCGGTTCACAGTCCATAGCAAAGAGCGATTTCAATTTCTACTATGTACAGAATATACGGCACAAGGTCAAAATGGGGAATGAGGAAAAGGACGGTCTTGTTCTGTCTTAACTTAGCTAACCACAAACACTGACCCAAACATACCACAAAATTCTTTACACCAAAACAACGAATTCTTATTTACCTTTCTTACTACATCTACCGTAATACCTCATTGTCTCCAAGAAAATCCTAACTACCCCCCATATGTACAATTCATTGTCTGTACGGGGAGGGGAATAAAAACAACAATTTAAAAAACTAGCCCCAATGAGTATTTACAATATGAAAACAAAACTATTTCCAAAAAAACTAAACAAAATACTGTTAGTAATAAATAAAAAAACCCAACAATTTGTTCTTTACTGGGTGTGCCATACATTCGGCCTTGTGCTAAATCTAAGCTTCGATTGGAAAATCGCTATACCCCTCCACAAACAATTACCACGAATGTATTTATAGAAAAGGCAAAGGGAGGCAACCTTACAGCAGTGAGAAAGTGACTGAAGCCGAGGCGCCGTATCAGGACCAATAATATTGCTCATTTTTCTTTGGATATTATCAAGGGGCTCAAGGTAGATAGCAGGGACCCCGGACCATATGTGGCCGTAATATTCAAAGCATGGACGAATGGTACATTTATGTAATAGTTTAAACGTACAAAAATGTACATTTTAGTCGTAGCACAAAATAGTTGTTAGTATCGCACGAACACAGTAAAAATAAATATTGAAAAAAAATCACCGAGATATATTTCCGTACGAAAAATAACTTATTCTGATAAAATAATATTCGTTTTATTTTCTCAAGGCTTGAAGAGAGATATTTATTTAAATTCTATGGCACCAATTTTCTTTGCTTTAGAATTTTCAGTAAGGTTTATAAACTACAGTCGATTGAGGCACAGAGAGTAACCGTTTAAATTTGAAAGACACTTCTCAGATTTCTCTATTCGTCTAATAGCTGGTTTGGTCGGTGTTTGAAAATATTATTGGGATATCATGTTTGATTCTAATTCTTACAAAGTATCTTTTGTGAAGGAAATGAACTTTATAGAGAAGCAATCGTTTTCTTCGTGTAACATGGAATAATTTTTATCCGAGTCATATGAGGAACAGAAAAAAAAAAAACTTAACTTGACAGCGTGTTTCCCTGTAGCTACCACACTGTACCAATGAACAAGTCTTTGGAAAAAGTATCTGAAGACAACAGAGAACTCGGGGTGAGACAGATTCCAGCCTTTCTCAAAACAGTTGAGTGCGATGCAAACACGGCAATGGCCTCAGCCGGAACTCGAAATCGGTTCGCCGAATTCTTAATCGTTACGCCTCGAGGAAGAAGGAAAACGGTCGGTAGAGGAAAAGAAAATTTCTTCGATTGATGCTTGGCCTAGGCACGCGGCTCGGGGATTGGTGGGTGATGGTGGGGGCCTTACTGCATAAGGAAAGCGCAAACGAACGGGTCATGTGATTGAAGAGACGCGAACTGGTTCGCCGCGGTCTCTCCGGCGTGCTGGGTAGGGACGGCGGGCGGAAAGGTTGGCAGTGAGGGAGCTGAATGGCAAAAGAAAGACACAGTGAGGCTCATGTTGTCTGTGTCAATTTGTTTTATTGCAGATGTTGTGACACCGATACACTAGCAATTAATTCACATGTCACAACAATCAAACCTTCTTCCACTGGTAGATGGGTGATGGGTAACCAGGGTCGGAATGAAGGGAGAAGACAGGAGCGAAAAAGTATGTTTCTCTTTCTTTCATTCCCCACCCGCTGCCGCTACTTTCTCCTCATCTTTCAAATGTCTTCCTGATTCTCCCGAATGTTGCTTCCCAACCCGGTAACACACACACACACACACACACGGCATCTTGAAGATATGATACAAAACAAGACAAAGCGTTGGAGGAAGTAAGCAGTGAAACATTGCAGATTCTACGGGAATTTCGACATCCACCCACTTCAAAAATTACGGAATTTTTTTTAAAAAGGTGTAGCCTTTGGCGTGGACAATGTATGAATATCAGCGCGGAAAGTGAATTAGGAGTGCCGGGTTCAATATCCTTTCTATCCTGTTTCGTTAACTTCCCGCTAATGCCCGTGGAAAATGTATGAATCAATTTTCCCCCAGCTATGGATTAAATGGCAGGGCAGACAAGGTTCTCTAGCCATGGAGTATAGGAGAAGGAAAACTCTGAATTGAAAGCCAGCTTAAAGAGGGTTGGTTTTGTGATGTCAACGAACACTCGTTGCCACTTTTGTGATCCCAGTGAATACTCGTTGTCACTTTCGTAAAAATTCGTTGTAGTAGAGACTTTGTAATCGCGCCGTTGAACAATACTAGTTTCAGACGCCTTCGAATAACACTCGCATTAATAGTACTTGCTCGATAATACTCGCTCGAATAGCAATCCGTATAGTGATCCAAATAGAGAAATAGTATAGTGAATAGTATAGTCTGTATATTAATAGAGGGTAGAGTAGAAATAGAGATCCGAATAGCAATAGATTATAAATGGAGATCATTTAGACGTCATGCGACCTTCCATATATGCGTTTTCTCTATGGTCACGTGATCCACTTAATTCAATAACGGCTCAATGGCGATCTATGTTCAAACTCAAGTGTCGGCAGCGACACTTTATTCCTATATAACAGTTGGGTTCCTTTAAGCTATCTTGACCTGGACACGCCACTACTGTGATAGCTGCAGTACATGTGTTGTATCGAGTCGGATCCATTACATACATTTATGTGCTAATAGTTTTGGTAAAGGTACTAATCCTCTTCTCCCCCGCCAGCTATGGGTAAATCGCAGGACAGACTGGATTCTATAGCCTTGGATGGCAGCCGGTCTAGGAGAAAGTAACTCTGAACTCAAAACTGTATGTAGCCCTAGCGTATCACATGCTATACAGCTAAGGAAAGGGTCGTTCGCGTTGGCTCGATGATCCTGACTGCGGTCGGTCGGGCGATGCTGATGTGTTACATCTACGACCTTAATTAGATATGAAAGTGTAAAAATAGGTTTTTATAGTTAAAATACGAGCCATATTTTCGGAAAAAAATATTACCGGCAATACATTTGACTCGACAGAAAACCTCTTTACAAAAATACGTCAATGAAACCTGATCTACAAACTGATTTCTTACAAAAGGATACATATTCTATTCATACGAAGCCATCCTAAAAATATTTTCGGCATTAAACAACAACTTGAGGTTGAGATATTGTAAAACTCAATAAAATTGTAAAAAATAAAAAATAAAATTTTAAACAATAAAAACTAAGTAATATTGCAAAAAGAAATACTGTAGACCAAACCAATCATTTCCCCTGCATTTCCTAAAGCTCAAAGATTAAACATTTAACATGTTCCGGTCAAAATACTATTTAGTCTCTTCAAAAAAAAAAAAAATTGCTGCGTCTAGTGTTTCTGTGAAGACACTGGGTACCGTATTCCTGGTGTTGATTGTTTGTTTGTTTTTCTATTTTGATCTCAACTCAACAGTCTAACAAAACCACAGTATTGAGTACAAACGTCTAACGTTAACTTGAGAAGAGACAATATTGAAAACGCAATCTCTTGGATCATTGAAAATATCAACAGTTCAATGCTCACCCCCCCACTAATTTTCGGAACTTGTGCCAGACTAGGACAACACGAGAAAAATATGCATATTAATCTATATATTTCAAGTAACCTGACGTCATCTAAAATATGTCATCTTGCAATGTACTAACTTGAATTTTCTGTTTCGAAAACAATCATGCTCCTTATACAACGTTTCTCTTTTTCTCTCGCCTCTGATTTCATTTTTCTTCACCACTGACGCCAGTAATCTTATTCAAACAAGCCAATTTATTTGCACTATGTGTTTCGACTTCGTTTTCTTCGGCACTTCGAGTCAACCACACACAATCGGCAGTATGGCTCCCGAGAGAATTGACAGTGATGGCGGTTGTGCCAACACACTGGGGTCTGCACAAATGAATAATTGTGGCCCGCGAAGCCTAATTCCCTAACATAGAGTAACAATGATATGGAACACGACCTGATGGAGAAAAAAAAATGTTGGAATGGCGAGTAATAATAATATTTGAAAGTGGTGGGAATGAAAGATATAAAATGAATGTAACTTCGAAATACACGTTTGTAAGTGACTGATATTCACTTAACAGCAAACCAAAAAAAATAACGAAATAATAAAAAGGTGTGATTTCTTTAAAACGAGGTATGTTTAGAAAGGATTCAGCCATTTTGAATATTTCGACTCTTGCCCATTCATCATATCTCCTGCTGGGTGATTGATAAAATATCGCATTACATAGATTTGTCAGCGCCCCCACAAACCATAAGTTACTGTCTAGATTTAGATCTCTGTGATTTCTGGTTTTTTTTTTTTAATAGCCGTTTGAAAGAGAGAATATTTCAGTTCGTGGGCAAGATTAAGGAGAACGTGATGAAGCAGCAATTACTAAATGACTCATTTTCCGTTAATATTAAATGACTAGATTATTTAGGGATACATCTCTTATGTCAATGTTTATTCTTATTGTTTTCATATGTTTTTAATGGAGAAAAGAA
>CAHIKZ030005305.1:3185000-3190000 GCA_903632075.3 Acanthosepion pharaonis
ACGAGTGAGTACTGAGCTCGTTCACATCGTATACAGAACAGAACAGTACCAGCAACTTAGCTCCAATTCCTGAGATTGTAAGTCGCTTTGGGAGATCTTAATGAAACTCTCTTCGATACCGTCTTTCAAATTCAACTGCATTTTCTTATTTCTAGTAGCATTTCAGAATTAAAGTTTTTGTTCAAAGCCAAGCCTGGATGATATTAGTAATACTAACGTGTAAATCTGAAAAGAAAGCAGAGTAAATCAACTTCTATTTTGTTTGACATTTTACCACTTAAAACCTCGACAACTAAAAGATTTTTTATACTGCAGTCACTTTTCCACTTATAGTCCCTTGCGGTATAAATATATTTTGAAATTTGTAAGCCCTCTATTTATTAGCCCGTAACTACGCCTTATGGGAGATCATTGCGCACGCATATATATATATATATAATTCATGGGAGTAAAAGTTTTTCATTTAGCTGATTAATGATACCTTAGGCATCCCGACTCTAGTGTTTTGTAGACGAACCTGTCCGTCCATTATTCAGAGGTATTAGCAATTTACTGCTTATATTTTTTTTACTTTTATGCACATTTAGCACTGGTGTAAGTTTTCTTTTTATTCTCGGTGTTCGTGTGTGCAGCACTGCGCTCGTCTCTGCGTTTGGGCGTTCGTTCGCGGACGCCCATCTGCTCGGATGTGTTTAAGTGTCTGGGGTCGTGATCATTTTGCCTTGCACCTTCTAACTTTTTTCTCTTTTTCCTTTGTTGCTGATTTTTGTCTGGGTTTGTTTCGACTCAAGACATGTGTGCTATTTTTATGGGCATTTTGTATTTTTATAAACAAGTTGTATTTCGTTTTTTTTTACATAAATGTTATTAATGATTAAATGAGATCATATATATAATGTTTCTGCGATAGATTGGTTGCAACAAAAAGCTATAAGATCAAGTCTGCCCTGCTATTTAACCCATAGATGTGGGGAGTAGAGAAGGATTCATACAACGCTGTTCTCCGGCTTCTCATTCCTAGCCATTACACAATACACTGCACATCTAACACTTAATTAAGAAACCAGAAAAATGATCCAAATTAATTTTAATAAATTCACAAGCAACCATGCTTAAACGGAGTTGTGCGTTCGTGGCTTCCTTCGGAAGTTTGTAATTTTAAGTAATATTTTATTTTTGTTTGTTGTCTTTTCCAGACTTGTCCTTCGATATAATGGAGAGGACCTGGAGAGTTTTAAATACTTCTTATATTTATAGCTTCGATGACCTAGTCACCGCCCTCTGCTGCCATTGTCTACCATGAGACAATTCCCAAGCAGAGAAAAGATGATTTCTCTGTAGGATTTTCGCTGTAAATTCCCGCTTCCTTACACGGACAATCTCTCTCATTCTTTCATATATATATATATATATATATGAGAGAGAGAGATAGTTTGAGAGAAATCACCATCGTGTATATATCTGCGTGTAGTAAATTTATTCAGCGGTGTGTTCTACATGCATGTAGGACTTAATATATATATTATTAATACACACATTCAATTGGAATATAAAGCAGGCAAATCCAAGCAGATTCAAAAGTACGGACGTAAACATATATATATATGTGTTTCATTAAATAATATAGACAAGCGCTGTCTATTTATTTTATGTAAATTCTTTTCATAACGTCTGATAAGCTTAATGACATTATCATTAAACGAAGGAAGAAAATCACAATATTGATACATATTTTTTAATTCAATCTAAGTTAATAATAATTAATAATAATGAATGAAAAATGCTGCCTAAATTTACACAATATATATATATATATATATATATATATATATATCATATCGCAGTACCTTGACAGTTGTCTTCAATGAAACTTATACTCCAATTCAAAAGTTTGAAGACACCTCCAGAATTAGCATGGGATGAAATTGACAGAAAAGTGAAAATAAAATGAGAAAAAATAGAGTCACTGAAAAAAAATTTCATTTATTAAACTTATATACTCTGAGAAACATTTGTAACAAATCGAAAAAAATTTGTACTCGCAGTAATCTAAAGAAAGAAATTTTGACGAGAGCAAAATTTAATCATAAATGCTTTTTTTTGTTTTATCATAATAAAATTTCTAATTTAATCTTTATTAAGCATTTATAGTAATTTTCTCTTATTTAGTGTGCAAAACAACTACTTTTGGACCAATTTAAAATTACCGTGGTTTGCCTCAAATTTTTGAACTGTAGTGTATATATATATATATATATATATATATATATATATATATATATATATATATAGACATAAAATTTTATATATCAACAAACAGTATTTAGAAAATATGACAAACTGGAAAGAATTTTTTTTTGTGACGCGTTTCGTCCTTTAAGATTATATCGGATAAAATCATCACAAAAACCTTTCCAGGTTGTTATATATATATATATATATGTGTGTGCGTGTGTGTGTGTATGTATAAATATATATATATACATATGTGTGTGTGTGTGTGTATGTATATATATATATATATATATATGTGTGTATGTATGTGTGTGTGTGTGTTTGTAGAATAAAAATACATCAGATTTTCAACATTGAAGAATTTATATACAAACATACATGTGTCCATACTATATACTCACATATCTACTCGGAAAATAGATAGATAGATAGATAGATAGATAGATAGATAGATAATGCTGAAATGTCCGTGTCGTGTGACCCATGCGCCTGTCTGTAGCGAAAGTCCACAGTGACCTTCTCTGACGAACTCCGCGGCCTTCACACGTGTCTATTTGTGACGAGTGCAAAGCGTTAGCGAGGAGCTTGTTTTTCTTTCTCTCGATTGTTGGCTTGCCTTTCATCAATTGTGTCCGCATGGAAAAAAATATAGGAAAATAACGTAACAAAAGCATTAGTTCTATTCTTTGTTTGTTTGTACTTCTTTTTTTTCTTCTTCTTTTTTTTTTTTTTAATTTTAAATTGTTTACCAGGTTTAAGAACGGACAGAAAAGTTATATTCAGAAACATTCGTATATAAAAATATAAAAAAAGAGACTTGTTTTTATCTTTCCTAATAAAACAATTGAATCTTATCTCCTCGGGAACGGAGAATTATTTATTTTGGGAGGGTTGCATATAAATTCAAAATATCACGAGAGAAAGAATCTTTAAAGTTATTTTTCAAGGTCATTATGCCTAGATGGTTGCCTGTATCCGTGTATAAGTCGAGTTTAAAAACCGAAAAATTCAAGTTCTGCTACAGGAGGCGCATCAAATTCCCATCTGGACATACAATACAGCAACAACAAAAAAAATGCATACACATATTCGATCATGACTCTCCACAGCGTTCTCTCCTTTGTACAAGTGGTTTTCATGTTGCCTTCTCCACGGTTTGTAATTCATAGTTTTTCTTCTCTTAACCTTACGGTGAAATCCCGCCTAAATCACTAGTTCCCGTTCGATCACCGAAGTTAAGCAGCGTCGAGCCCGGTCACGGCTTAGATGGGGGACCGCTTGGGATCAGAGAGTACTGCAAGCAATCTCCTACAATTGGAAATATGTTCCGTCTTTAAATCGCCCTCAAAGTGTTGATAAACCGTCAAAAATCATTCAGATTTCCTTCACTTAGACTGGTGGCCACCTGAGACTCGAGAGTACTTAGCTATCTTACTGGTAAGTGGGGTGAAGAAGAGATAGATTTATGCATTTCCAAGGGAAGATATGTGAAAAAGAACGCAAATTTGAACTTGGCGCCTGTTACACTACACACGCATAGTATTATTTAGATACCTCCACTTGCTCGCAGAAAAAACCGCATAGCATGATGAAAACAGATCTCAAACTTAATAAAACAAAGTTTTTACGTCAAAGATCAAAGTATTTTTTGATTATTTTATTAATTTTTTTTAATCCTTTCTAGCACATTCGAAAATTT
This sequence comes from Acanthosepion pharaonis, assembly GCA_903632075.3. NCBI lineage: Eukaryota > Metazoa > Mollusca > Cephalopoda > Sepiida > Sepiidae > Acanthosepion > Acanthosepion pharaonis. Next base: position 3,188,935 of record CAHIKZ030005305.1, read on the forward strand.
GGTTAAAAATCTTTTTTTTTTACGTCAGCGGTCAACGTAATATTTACGATTATTATTTTTGTGCCAATTTTGTTTTTCAGGTGAAAAACACATTGATTTTAAAATTCTTGCAAACATCAAATAATTGTCGGATCTTAATGAAACTTTCAGGACTTATTCACAAATGAATGAAAACTGTTTTTAAGAAAATCTTGGTAAAAAATATAAATATATATTTTTTTTACCTATGTTCAAATCTTCAAGAATGCTTTTTCATTTTTTTAAATTCATTTGAAGCCTTAGGTATCTAAAATTCAGTGGAGGTGCCTACTATTATTGCATTGATTAAAACTTTTTCGAAATCGCATTATTAAAAAATTTATAAATATGAATTTAAGTAGCAATAAAACTAGAAATATCCCAGAGCCAACATTTTCTTAAAAGCAAATAGATATTTTGCATCAAATGTTTGTTTTTACAAAGAAAGCAACAGAGAAGAAAATGAAAGTAAACAAACAAAAATACTAATAAAACATGCGTTTCCACAATAAAAGTAGGATCAAATTTGATGCTCAACTCGTTCAGACGACGTTCATGAAAGACGGGGTTCCGATAGGTTGAAGGCGAGTTCAATTCACGTCACGTGCTACTTATCAGCTGCATGTTTTAGCGTTCTGAAGAGTTTATTGACTCGAAATGTAGTAAAAAGCCACAATAAGAGGAAGAAGTATACTTTTGTTCTTTTTTTTTCTATTTTGTTTGTTTTTAAGTTTCAGAAATAAACCATACTTTTATTTTAAATAAATAATTCTGCCACACTTCAAAAAAGAGAACACTATACTAAGCAAGTAAAACTTTTTGTACTTATAAGGATGCGGGAGAAATACCTCCCACATTTTAAACTGTCATCTATGACAATAGTGTCTACATCTACCTAATGCTTTACCGGGTTTTTTTATCAGTTACCATCATGGCTTGGGCCGGTACACACCGTACTTTTTCTGTTGAAACGTGTTTGTTTGTTTTTTTTAACATTGGTGAATCTGTAATTCCAATACAGAGAGCTCTTCATGTTTATTTCATGTTA